>CM076575.1:1728600150-1728722182 GCA_034641835.2 Pinus albicaulis | reverse complement strand
CTAAAACCATCACAGGTAGTAGACCTCCCTTATTTTAGGTTGACAGTCTCCCTTTTATATGAGGGACAATTCCTCTAGCAGAAGCCTTCAGCTTCTTACCAGTTTTGGAAGAGTTCCGGGAACTGCAACAAGTTTTGCATTCTAGTGTTTGTGGTCATCCTAAAACCACCTCTTTTTCCAACATTTCAGAGAGTTGATTCAGCCCAAGTGCTGCCATGTATACTTTGCATATTTGTATTACAACTCTTTTCTTGGACTCACACATACCCCTTCGGATTAAGGGGGGATGTTGGAACACTTAATCCTACATGGGTAGGTGTGGAATGCGAAAAGTCACAATGGAGTCCAAGTGACCTTGGAATGTGAAACCAAGAGTCACACCATTGTACTATAAATGTACATCTTTGTATAATGGAAAATAAGAAAGCCTCACGCTTATCCTTCATTGTGTTGAGTCTCGTGTGTGTGTGTGTGTTTATCTTCCTCATACACCATGTGTGTGTTTTAACATGGTGTTTAGCAAAATACATATCAAAAATTAATATATCATACTTCAAAACAGCAAATCAACTATATCTACTAGCGCCTTCCATGCTTAATGATCTAAAAATAGTTCTTTACCAAAAACATAAAGTTGCATCCTAAACCATGACCCTTTAATTTCTAACAATATTGAGTAGTAAGACATAAAGAAAGTCCTTTAATAAAGGAATTAAAAAAAATAAAAAAAAAAGTCTTAATAATTGATTAAAAAATGTCCTAAACAATTATTAAGCAAATCTAATGCTCCTCCAAAATGTATCGGGATGTAGGTAGAATAGGCATTGGGATTATATGTTTTCAAATTTGGTCCTAAAATGCTTCTACGATTATCATTGCCTCTAGTCCTCTATGAGCCTTAATAAAAACTTCTTCCTTTTTCATATTTTTTTGTAACTTCCAATTTGTTTAGAACTTCCTTTATTGGTCCCTCTTCTCTTTAATTATTTATGCAATGAGACTCTTTTTGAGCCAACATGTTTCTATTATCATAAAAAGTTTTTTGTCTCTACTTCTTAAGAAACTTATGTCTAGCATTCACTAAAGTGGCTTCGCTTCCCACTTCCTTTATTGAAGTCTTCTCCCATATTGTCCCTAATTTTCTTCTTTAATTCTTCTAATTTTTCCTTGACTCCAACATAGAACTTGTTATGACACTTATGAGTAACATCCATAACTTCTTTCTGAGCATTGGTCATTCTTTGATACCTTGCCTTCTTAGGAAATTTTAAGTGTGTTCGTTATCAACCTCTTTTAGTAGTGTTACTCCTAAATGTGTCCTTCTTCATTGGTTTCCTGACATTCTTATTCATGATTAAAGTTCCTTTCATAGAGCCTAAATTCCATTGTACATTCTATATTTTGACTATTTCCAAGCCTATGATCACCACAATCATTAAAATGACTCCCCCCTTGCTACTAGACTCATTGTAACTCTAGTACATGCTCAGAAGATCATCAAATCTTCCATTAATTTTCCATTGGACGAGTATAAACATAGCCCATTGTCAAATAGTGTGGTTGAAATAGAGGGCATAGGGACAATAATTAAGAGCCCTCTTCACTCGTGTCAATGCTTATTTAAGGCCATCACCATGCTACTTCATCATTTCTTTCAAAGCTTTAGATTTACTCAATTGCATACTCAATTTTGGTGATAAACAAACCTATGGATAAGTATAACAAAACACCATTAACCCTACACCTTGGATAGTACTAGCATTCAATTCATTATCACGAATCTACACCTCCACTTGTCCCATGGTGTTATATGAATTGTGGTTCAACACATGTGCATAAGCCATACACTATCATCTATATCGCCCTATTCAAGAGAACACTCATTTAAGGTTGTTTTATCACATCAAACATCTTTTATTTTAGGGTTGAATTCTTAATGTTTTTAAAATGATTGTGAAATTCAAACCATAAATATCACTATATATGTTTTGAAATACATTTTCAACCAAACTATAACCAATACCACAACAATATTACCCCATAATTTAAAATTCAACTTTACTTCCAAATATTTTATCTATTTGTTAATTAAAGAAATATTATTGTATTATTCATATTCAAATCATATGACCTAAAAAAAATCTTATTACATTATTCATATTCAAATCATATAACATATAATCAAATAATATTAAATTAATTAAGAAAGAATCAAATCATATTAATTAAGAAATAAAGAAACGATTCATAACTTCATGAAAGATCATAGACTTCAAACGCTCCTTTAAAAATTAAGATAAAAACATTATATTAAATAAAAAACACACCAAATGTTTAAAAGCATTATTAAATATCATTTCACAATGTACATCATCTCCATATGATGATTGGAAAATGTAAATATCTATATTCCTCTCAATCATTAATAAAGAATACACTTGATTCTAAATGTATGCCTAATATTTTAGATATCAAAATTCTTAAGACAAAATTCATCCGACAACATTCACCAAATTATCATCTTTTAATTATTTATTAAATGAAAGAAAACTAAGACAAAGGTATATATATATGTGTGTGTGTGATTTGAATACTAAAATATAATAGTAATGTTGGAGTATGTAATTCTTACTTGTCTTATATGCATGATCATAATTGATTATTGATCATTATTAGGTAGAGGCAATCTCTACAAGGAGTCTGTTGCTAGTCTCCAGGAGGTTAGGCCTGGTTGATTGTAAGATATTTGCTCTAACTAGTTAGCTTCTTAGATAAGTGCATGGCTGAAATATTCTCTCAACTGAGTGATTGTGTGTCCAGGATAGTTTATATATCTTGAGACAAAACTTGATGTATTCATATGTGTATCATTACGTTTTTTTACTAGAGTGCCCAACACATCCTAAATCCTAAATTATAACCTTCAAGACTAACATCCTAAATTCTAAATCCTAACCTTCGGGACTACCATAAATTTTTCTATAAATACTCAATGATTTTGGAAAGATTTGGTTTTATGATTTCTTTTGTATTTATGTTCAATAAAATAGATTTTCCAAACTCCCCATCGATGAATGAAGGAGAATAATCCAACTCTCCCCATGATGTTTTAAAATTTTAATTTAAATCCCATCTCATACATCCACTTAGCACATCATGCATGAATTATGAAAAAATAAGCTAACTCGTTAATGTCAATCAACTTATTAGCTAACTCGCTAGTGTCAATCAACTTATTACCCCCTCCAATAATTTATGTTAACAATTATGAGGAGTACCAACACTCAGGCTAAGAGTTTCATTCAATGGTTGGTTGGTTTAATATCACTAACAATGGGACTAGTTTATTATTATTGGAAAGACACATCACACGTTTGTTGAAGAGCATTGTCACTTTACTAAAGTAGGAGCTAAGTCATCATTTCTTGCTCCAAGATTTGAGTCCCTATGCATTGGTGAGCATTGATTGTTTTTCAGTGTATTATTTAGGGAATCAAAATCTCTTAAGTCTTTTTGGGATGGTTTAGTGTTCAAGGTGGTTTCCATGTATTATGTATGGAATCATAATCTCTTGGTGTTTTTGGAATGGTTTAGTGTGCAAAGGTGGTTTCCATATCTCATTATCACTATTGTAGTTGATGTTGTGTGCTATGCAAGTTGGGGGATATCAAACATGGAGTCTAACGATGTATTCAATACAACAACATGGATTCCATGACTTATAGTTGGGACAAGTGGGAAATGGAATTCAAGTAGATTGTGATGAAGAACTGATGGCGACTAGGTGCAAAAATATCAAAATACGTGAGGAATATATACTTTACGATTCCACACAACTCTTTTACTTGTCACAGATTTCAACTTTATAGATTCCAAACATACATACGTACACGATCACAACGTTTACTTTACACATACTACGCATAAAAACCAATACAAATGCAAACACATAGAACTTCTTACGGAGGGTCCCACAACACTCCCGACCAATCACTGACGATCACACTTTGCACAATTCATAATTTAACTTAACGTTAAATCTTATTCCTTGCGATATGTGATAACGCATGTTGTCGACATGTGGCCCTCTCCACTTCGCATTGCAAACAATATCACTTACTGTGCGATGACCTTAACTTTAACTTCTAAATATTGCGATTTGAAAAATCGCTTCCAGTGCGTTGCAATCTCCGCCATTGGCTTTCTCTGGATCTGACAGTCCACGTGATGTCTCCGCTGATTCACTTCACATCAAAAATTAATAAACTTAACTTGTGAAACTATCGTAACCACTATACTCTGCGATGTGATTTCTCACCGTTGATCGGTGTCATATCTAAGAGTCCTCGTTGCGCCTACAAATCCGATTGATCTCTCAATATGTGATTAATACATATGCGATTCAATAGGATTTTCCTCATTTTGCCTGCAAATACGATTGACCTTCTTGCTACGCGATTAAATGCAATACTCGATTTCGACAGAGAAATACAACAAACGGTTTTAAACAGAGAGCCCGATCAAAACAAAAAACGCTTGGAATTAATTTAGAAATGAAACTACAAAGCCAAGCCCTTTGACCACTGGTTTCATGTTTATTTCTGCTCTTTGTTCACTCCTCTCTCACACCTATTCCACACCTATCTCACCCTTGTTTCCTCTTAATCCCTCTTCCTCTGTAACTTGAATGACAATTAGGAAAAAAAGAAACTAATATCTAACCACCCTCCTCCACGAATGGAGGGATTTACTAATTTTAGAAAAACTAATTCCTATAATTCTGTAACTGACTAAATATGTAATGGACTAACTAGGTGGCTCAGTCTCCTTGCAGGGAGCTTTTGATAGCCAATTATTCCTATTTTAACTAAGAAATTGACAGCATTACTAACTGAAAGTAATTATCCACTAAAAAAAACAATTTAAAAAAATAAATTCTTCAAATTCTTAGGACTACTAGTCTTGTTCCCAAGCCACAACATGTGACCAGCTTGTCACATTGTTGGCTCTACCTTAATGCTCCTGCATCAGACTCCCAAGGTAGAAAATTTTATGACCTCTCGGTCATATGCATCTAATGTCCATGCACCTGGTTTCCAAACTTTATATGACAACTCTCCATTGCCTTCATTTTCATCACATTTCAGTTCTAGTCTCAACTTACCAGACTTCCATACTTTATGTTGCAATCTGCTATTGCATTCACTTATCACTTCCTCTTCAATCAATGAATTGAAAAAATTCATCTCTTTCTTTTGCTTGCTACACATTCTCCTAGAATGTTTCACCTTAAGCTTCCATAACTCCTCAAGTTCTCCATAAAATTCTACACATCCATCTTTAAGTTTCTGACTGATTTCTTCTACCAACCTTACATCCTTAATTTCCTTGAGGACATCTCCTTCAACAATATCCATTTTATATTCCTGAACTTCAAGTTTACTTCCAAGAAGTAACTTCAGTTCTTTAACCACATTATCATATTCATTCTTCCTTTCATTTTTACTAGCAAACATATTATGAATTTGAAAACTGGTATCCACTCTTATCTCAACAACTTGAGACATTTTCCTAATATCCCAAACTGCAATCTTACTTCCATATTCAGATTCCTTCAGAAAATATTTCATCAACTCAACTTCCCTTTGACATCTTTCACATTCTTCATCATAATGCCAATGATAGCATTCTACTTCCATTCTACTTTCATCTTCTATCTCAGCAATACTATTTTTGTTGAGATCAACCACCTTCTTTGTTGCATTTATAATTTCTAGTTTTAAATCATACTTCACATCTCCATTTTCTTCATTGTCCCCCAAAACAATTTTTTGTTCAACAGCTCCATACTGCAGCAACAAAATTCCATCTTTATTATGAGACATCCAAGCCTCATTTCTCTCCATTTCAACTTGATCTTTAAAACCAATTTCTTGCTTTGAATTCACTTTATATTTCCTTATATCTACACACAGATTGTTATCATAATTACATAAATTTTCCAACACTTCTACCCTACTCTGTTTTCTTGTAAATTTAAGATTTCTGGCAGCCTTCTCTTCAGATTTGTCATTGATGACAACTCCCTCTTTCCTATTCAGCCCTGATTTTACAATCTAAATACTCATTCTCTGGTTTTCTATCCTCTCTTCCAAAAGATTTACCTCGTACCACAAACCGACCATCTCACTTATAATTCCTGCTACAATTTTTGTACAATCTTCACCATGTTCTTCCTCTGCATCAATTATCAACAAAATTTCCTTATCTTGGTTGTTTTCAAGTTTAACATCCTTTAGTAACTGATGATCATCTACAACAACACTCAGTAACTGCTCTTCTTTGACATCACCCTACAATAATTGTCTAATATTTACAAGTTCTTTCACAGTAGTATTCAACAATTGCTCTTCCCCCTTCATCATAAGGTTATATGAACCTTCTTCCATCTCTTGAAAAGACATAATTCGGCTTCCCTCTTCTTCTGTGACAACATGAGATAGTTGTCCTACTTCAATATTTCCTGCATTCACACACAAAACATTAGTTTTACTATCATGGGATTCTAAAATCTCTCTGGATGGTCTCACCATCAATTCTTTTAGCTGACTTTCATTGTCAACATACTCCATCAAATTATTCTTGAATTCCATATCAACTTCATTAGTGTATCCCAAAAAACTATCTGTGTCATATTCACATGGGCAGACTTCTTTCTGCTTCACCAATCCCTGCTCAAACTCAGCGTTCTTGAGCTCTCTATCCTTCCTCAAAACTAGTGAATGTAGTTGTTGTTTCTACTACAATGCAGACCATTTCACTCTCTTTATTTTTATCACCCAACCATAATATTCATCTCCATTACTCTCTTGAATCAACTTTTCTAGTTTACTAAACCTTTCTTTGAATTCAACAAACTCTTTGTCACATTCCTTTTGACCTGTCTTCTGAATGTCCTTCAGCTGAACATATTTCTACATCTGATTATAGTCCTTCTCTGTATTTCTCTTATGACTATGAACAATAATTTTCGTTCCTAACTTCTTGACACTATCAAGAGACTGTATTTTATTTCCCATGCCTGAGAAATCTACCTGGCCATAATCTATCATCTTCTCCCTTGTCTGTGTGACAGTTCCAAATGAATGTCTTCCATAATCAGAGTTTATACAACATAAAAATGTACAATAATCATTTGTTTCAAAACCATAAGGGTCCATAGCCTCTCTTGTTGTCTCAAACATTAGCTCTTTTAGTTGGTTCTCATCCTTCCAAGGATCCATGAAACCATCAGCTAGTCTCATGTCTTCATCTTCATTACTACTATCACCAAGAATGGACTCTTGCTCAGTTTCACATAAGTAAATCTCTTCCTCAACACACATCCTATGTTGCAACTCAGCTCTTCTAAGTTCTTCTTCTAGCTGAATTCTTGTGTTAGATCTCAGCCTACTCTGCAACTGACTCTACTTGACTATTTTCTTCCAAAGAACCCAACCATACCTTTGGTGTTCCATATTCCCCTGTATGAATTATCTCAACACATCTAGTTGCACTTTTATCTCAGCTAATTCTCTATCAAGTTTATTCTTACTTGATATGTCATAATATCCCTTAGAACCTTTACTATGACTATTAGTAGTCATAGTCTTCGTTACTTTATGAACTCCTCTTTTTTCATCATGGACTACAAACAATCCATCTCTACAAGCTGACTCCATCAACCTGTCTGTAGATACTACACCAAGATTTTCCATGCTTAGTCTTTTACTGGAATCTCTGTTGATTTCTCTCTTTTGATTGTGAATCCTCCTTGAACCTTTCAGATAACCATCAGTGGTAATCTCTTCCTCTTCCCTCTGTGGAATCATCCTGATCCAATTTGTGAGCTGCAAAAAACCTCTTTTATCTTTGAAACAAGTGTAGTACTTGTCCCGAGTCCCAAGTCATCTCTTGGTGACTCTTCTTCTTCTTGGCTCTTAACATAACCTTTCCTTGAGAACTCCTGCTCCTCAGCTTTCAAATCTACTAGGTTGTTGCTTTGCAACTACTCACCTTCCTTGGAGAACTACAATTAGTTTCCCTTCTCTAGCAATGCATTATGATGTCTAGGTTCATTCACAATATTCTTTCACTCTATTTTATCCTTCGAGGATTTCTTCATACCCTCTACACTCAATATCTTTAACAGATTCACTGTCATCTACTCATCTTCTCTTGCTTCCACCTGCATGCAGTTAATCTCTTCACACAATAGTAAAAAATTCTCAAAACTCTTGACTCTTACCAATTTAGGCTTCAATACATATCACTATTGCAATTTACTGTTCTCCAGACCAAGAATACCTCCTTTGAAGATTAGTTCTTCAACAAACTTGTCCTACCTCTCCTCCCAAGGTAGAATATCCTCCATGTACTCTAAAATCTATACACTTTAATGCACTAATCCTGCAATCAACCATTTATCATATAAAAAATTCAAAAACTTTCAAAACACATTACCTCGAATCATTCCCCCAATCTTGTAGTGTTGGAATTCCTGAACCTTTCTTTCCAAGGATTCCTAGTGAGCTACTCCCTCAGCCTCTACAGTAAGCAAGTTTCTTCACCTTGCTATTATACCTCACCAAAAATTCCCAAAGAGAATCAACCTACTCTGATACCAAATGATGGAAACTAGGTGCAAAAATATCAGAATACGCGTGGAATATATACTTTACGGTTCCACACAACACTTGCAACAGATTTCAACTTTACAGATTCCAAACATACATACATACATGATCACAACGTTTAATTTACACATACTATGCATAAAACCCAATAAAAATGAAAACACACAAAACTTCTTACCAAAGGGTCCCACAACACTCTCGATCAATCACCAGTGATCGTACTTCGCACAATTTATAATTTAACTTAACACTAAATATTATTCCTTGCGATATACGATAACACGCGTTGTTGACATGTGGCCCTCTCCACTTCGCATCACAAACAATATCACTTACCGTACGATGACCTTAACTTTAACTTCTAAATATTGCGATTTACGAAATCGCTTCAGTTGTGTTGAAATCTCCGTTGTTGGCTTTCTCTAGATCCGACGGTCCATGTGATGTCTCTGCTAATTCATTTCGCATTGCAAATTAATAAACTGAACTTGCGAAACTCTTAACCGTAACCACTATATTTTGCGATGTGCGATGTCCTCCTGACTGCAATGTGATCTCTCACCATTGATAGGTGTCGGATCTAACGATCCTCGTTGCGCTTGAAAATCCAATTAATCTCCCACTATGTGATTAATACATATGTGATTCATAGGATTGTGCAATATTTATGGCCTTGTTATGCCTGCAATTCTGATTGACCTTCTCCATGTGCGATTAAATTCAATACTTGATTTCAACAGAGAAATACAACAGTTTTAAACAGAGAGCCCGATCAAAACACAAAACACTTGGAATTAATTTAGAAATGAAATTTCAGAGCCAAGCCCTTGGAAGATGGGTTTCACGTTTATTTATGCTCTATTTTCACTCCTCTCTCGTACCTATTCCACACATATCTCACCCCTGTTCCCTCTGACTCCCTCTTCCTCTGTAACTCAAATGACAATTAGGGAAAAAATAAACTAACATCTAACCACCCTCCTCCATGACTGGAGGGATTTACTAATTTTAGAAAAACTAATTCCTATAATTTTGTAACTGACTAACTATGTAACAGACTAACTAGGTGGCTCATTCTCCTCGCAGGGAGATTTTGATAGCCAATTATTCCTATTTTAACTAAGAAATTGATAGCATTACTAACTGACAGTAATTATCCACTAAAAAAAAAACTTCAAAAAAATAAAGTCCTCAAATTCTTAGGACTACTAGTCCTCTTCCCAAGCCACAACATGTGACCAGCTTGTCACATTGTTGGCTCTACCTTAATGCTCCTGCATCAGACTCCCAAGGTAGAAAATTTTATGACCTCTCGGTCATATGCATCTAATGTCCATGCACCTGGTTTCCAAACTTTATATGACAACTCTCCATTGCCTTCATTTTCATCACATTTCAGTTCTAGTCTCAACTTACCAGACTTCCATACTTTATGTTGCAATCTGCTATTGCATTCACTTATCACTTCCTCTTCAATCAATGAATTGAAAAAATTCATCTCTTTCTTTTGCTTGCTACACATTCTCCTAGAATGTTTCACCTTAAGCTTCCATAACTCCTCAAGTTCTCCATAAAATTCTACACATCCATCTTTAAGTTTCTGACTGATTTCTTCTACCAACCTTACATCCTTAATTTCCTTGAGGACATCTCCTTCAACAATATCCATTTTATATTCCTGAACTTCAAGTTTACTTCCAAGAAGTAACTTCAGTTCTTTAACCACATTATCATATTCATTCTTCCTTTCATTTTTACTAGCAAACATATTATGAATTTGAAAACTGGTATCCACTCTTATCTCAACAACTTGAGACATTTTCCTAATATCCCAAACTGCAATCTTACTTCCATATTCAGATTCCTTCAGAAAATATTTCATCAACTCAACTTCCCTTTGACATCTTTCACATTCTTCATCATAATGCCAATCATAGCATTCTAATTCCATTCTACTTTCATCCTCTATCTCAGCAATACTATATTTCTTGAGATCAACCACCTTATCTGCTGCATTTATAATTTCCAATTTTAAATCATACTTCACAACTCCATTTTCTTCACTGTCCCCCAAAACAATTTTATGTTTAACAACTCCATAATGCAGCAACAAAATTCCATCTTTATTATGAGACATCCAAGCCTCATTTCTCTCCATTTCAACTTGATCTTTAAAACCAATTTCTTGCTTTGAATTCACTTCATATTTCCCTATATATACACAAATATTGTTATCAGAATTACATAAAGTTTCCAACACTTCTACCCTGCTCTGTTTTCTTGTAAATTTAAGGTTTCTGGCAGCCTTCTCTTCAGATTTTTCCTTGATGACAATTCCCTCTTTCCTATTCAGCCCTGATTTTTCAGTCTGAATATTCATTCTCTAGTTTTCTAGCCTCTCTTCCAAAATATTTACCTCGTACCACAAACCTACCATCTCACTTGGAATTTTTGCTACAAGTTCTGTACAATCTTCACTGTCTTCTTCCTCTGCATCAATTATCAACAAACTTTCCTTATCTTGGTTGTTTTCAAGTTTGACATCCTTTAGTAACTGATGATCATCTACAACAACACTCAATAACTGCTCTTCTTTGACATCACCCTGCAATAATTGTCCAATATTTACAAGATCTTTCACAGCAGTATTTAGAAATTTCTCTCCCTCCTCCATCATAAGGTTATATGAACCTTCTTCCATCTCTTGAAAAGATAGAATTCGACTTCCCTCTTCTTCTGTGATAACATGAGATAGTTGTCCTACTTCAGTATTTCCTTCATTCACACATAAAACATTAGTTTTAAAATCATGGGATTCTAAAATCTCTCTGGATGGTCTCACCATAAATTCTTTTAGCTGACTTTCATTGTCAACATACTCCATCAAATTCTTTTTGAATTCCATATCCACTTCATCAATGTATCCCAAAAAATTATCTGTGTCATATTCACATGGGCAGACCTCTTTCTGCTTCATATTTCTTCATCTGATTGTAGTCCTTCTATGTATTTCTCTTATGACTATGAACAATCATTTTCCTTCCTAACTTCTTGACAGTATCAAGAGATTGTCTTTTATTTCCCATGCCTGAGCACTCTACCTGGCCACAGTCTATCATCTTCTCCCTTGTTTGTGTGACAGTTCCAAATGATTGTCTGCCATAATCGGAGCTTATACAACCTACAAACGTGAAATAATCATTTGTTTCAAAACCTTTAGGATCCATAGCCTCTCTTGTTGTCTCAAACATCAGCTCTTTCAGCTGGTTCTCATCCTTCCAAGGATCCATGAAACCATCAGCTAGTCTCATGTCTTCATCTTCATTACTACTATCACCAAGAATGGACCCTTGCTCAGTTTCACATAAGTAAATCTCTTCCTCAGCACGCTTCCTATGCTGCAACTTGGCTCTTCTAAGTTCTTCTTCTAGCTGAATTCTTGTGCCATATCTCAGTCTACTCTGCAACTGACTCCAGTTGAATCTTTTCTTCCGCAGAACACAACCATACCTTTGGTGTTCCATATTCCCCTGTATGAATTCTCTTAACACTTCTAGTTGCACTTTTATCTCAATTATTTCTCTATCAAGTTTATTCTTACTTGATATTTCATAATCTCCTTTATAACCTTTACTATGACTATCAATAGCCATAGTCTTCTTTCCTTTATGAAATCATCTTTGTTCATCATGAACTACAAAAAATCCATCTCTACAAGATGACTCCATCAACCTGTCTATAGATACCACACCAAGCTTTTCTATGCTTAGTCTTTTACTAGCATCTCTGTTGATTTATCTCTTTTGATTGTGACTCCTCCTTGAACCTTTCAGATAACCATCAGTGGTCATCTCTTCCTCTTCCCTCTATGGAACCATCCTGATCCACCTTGTGAGCTGCAACAAACCTCTTTTATATTTGAAACAAGTGTATTACTTGTCCCCAGTCCCAAGTCTTCTCTTGGTGACTCTTCTTCTTCTTGGCTCTTCAAAGATAACCTTTCCTTGAGCACTCCTGCTCCTCAGCTTTCAAATCTACTAGGTTGTTGCTTTGCAACTACTCACCTTCCTTGGAGAACTACAATTAGTCTCCCTTCTCTAGCAATGCATTATGATGTCTAGGTCATTCACAATATCTCTGATACCCTCTTCATACCCTCGAGGATTTATTCAAACCCTCTGCACTCAATATCTCTTCCAACCTTCAGTTTAACAGATTCACTATCATCTACTCATATTCTCTTGCTTCCACCTACATGCAATTAATCTCTTCACACAATAGTAAAAAACTCTCAAAACTATTGCCTCTTACCAATTTAGGCTTCAATGCATATCATTGTTGCAAATTTTTTTGTCATTGTTCTTCAGACCAAGAATACCTCCTTTGCAGATCAGTTCTTCAAAAAACATGTCCTACCTCTCCTCCCAAGGTAGAATATCCTCCATGCACTCTAAAGGCTATACACTTTAATGCACTAATCCTACAATCAACCATTTATCATATAACAAATTCAAAAACTTTCAAAACGCATTACCTCGAATCATTCCCCCAATCTTGTAGTGTTGGAATTCTTGAACCTTTCTTTCCAAGGATTCCTAGTGAGCTACTCCCTCAGCCTCTATAGTAAGCAAGTTTCTCCACCTTGCTATTATACCTCACCAAAACTTCCCAAAGAGCATCAACCTACTCTGATACCAAATGATGTAAACTAGGTGCAAAAATATCGGAATACGCACAGAATATATACTTTACGGTTCCACACAACTCTTTTACTCGCAACGGATTTCAACTTTACATATTCCAAACATACATAGGTAAGTGATCACAACATTTACTTTACACATACTATGCATAAAACCCAATGCAAATGCAAACACACAAAACTTCTTACCGGAGGGTCCCACAACACTCCCGATCAATCACCAGTGATCGCACTTCGCACAATTTATAATTTAACTTAACGCTAAATCTTATTACTTGCGATCTGCGATAACACGCGTCGTCGACACGTGGCCATCTACACTTCGCATCACAAACAATATCACTTACCGTGTGATGACCTTAACTTCAACTTCTAAATATTGCGATTTGTGAAATCGCTTCAGGTGCGTTGTAATCTCCACCTTTGGATTTCTCGAGATCCGATGGTCCACGTGATGCCTCTGTTGATTCACTTCGCATCACAAATTAATAGACTTAATTTTCGAAACTCTTAGCCGTAACCACTATACTTTGCAATGTGCGATGTCCTCCCGACTGCGATGTGATCTCTCACCGTTGATCGGTGTTGGATCTAACAGTCCTCGTTGCGCCTACAAAGCGGATTGATCTTCGACTATGTGATTAATGCATATGCGATTCAATAAAGGATTGTGCAAGATTTATGGCCTCATTGTGCCTGCAAATCTGATTGACCTTCTCGTTGTGTGCTTAAATGCAATACTCGATTTCAACAGAGAGATAAAAAAAATGGTTTTAAACAGAGAGCCCGATCAAAACACAAAACACTTGGAATTGATTTAGAAATGAAATTACAGAGCCAAGCCCTTGGACGGCTAGTTTCACGTTTATTTATGCTCTATGTTCGCTCCTCTCTCGCACCTATTCCACACTTATCTCACCCTTGTTCCCTCTAACTCTGTTGAGATTGCAACAAGATGATGAGCTTAGTGGAAAGGAGTCATCTTCACTAAGTGGGCCCGCAGGCTATTTTTGGCGCAAAGTCTATTTTAGACTATGTCTATTTTTAGACATGTGGATCATGATTCTATGAGTTGCAGGATGCTATTTGTGGAGGGTTGGTCAAGTTGGAAAAATAGATGGACTTCTATTTTTAGACATACTGGGTGGAATCTATTTTTAGATTGCCAGTCTAAAAATAGATATGTCAAATATATATTAGCTCTTAATAATATTTTGGACTACAAGCATTATCTTATTCTCTTGGAGAACCGACATGATGCCTAAGAAGTGGCACATGCGGTGACGGAAGGAATTATGCTATTCTGAGGGGTTTGTGGAGCTATTGCATGAAGACTTGATTAGAAAAATTTTGACTCATGTGACGAGTTTGGTGGAGTTGATTGAGGGAGGTTAGTGGAGTTGTATTGATTTAACTAATCTAAACATAGTTGAGCTATTTGTATTCGGTTTAACTAATTGATACAATTAGTGAGAGTGGTGTGAATTAATTATTAATTAATTCATAATTATAAACTCATTAATCAACTAAGAGATTACATCGATTAACCCGGTGCATGGAGCAGAGTTTCGGTGGGACGGTGCGGAGATAGGTGATTGGTAGATAGGCCCATGAGATTCGTAGTTGAGGGCCAGGTAGTTATCTATTTAATGCCACCATCCCATAAGCTTTGAAAACGCAATAGAGGCTGGCTATCAAGTGGCTAAGGATTGGAGCATGTGTTTTGCTAGATCTAGCTTGATAGTGTGTAGCAATTGAGGGTGTGCATGAGAGCTTGTGAGGAGCTTTGTACTATGATTGTTACATGATATCCATGGCATGTATAATATACAGATAGTTGGGGTTTTCAGATTTAAGCTTTCCCATTAAATACTGTGTTCATATGTGTGATTGTTTGTGGTTTTAATGTGTGCATGCAATTGATTTTATTTCCGCATGTGATGATCAATGGTAGAAGAGATTTTGTATTATGAATGAAGCTAAAATAGTGTGTGATCAAGAGAATCTCAGTGAATAATATATCAGTTATTCAAATTTCTACATGGTGTCAGAGCGTTATTGATCATTGGAGCAATTGCAAAACATTGAAGTGGTTGAGTTTGGTGCTGGTGGAATTCGAATTTGCAGCAGTGTTTTCTTGGTGTCAAAGTTGAGATGTCTTTCAACGGATTGCGATTGGAGTATGCCCTTGAGGGTAGCTCGGATTATATTGCATGGAAGGACAGGATGGAGGCAGTGCTGGATGATAATGGGTTGAAGGAGTTCATAGATGCTGAAATTCCAAAGCCTACTTCTAGTGATGCTGACGTACTTGACGCATAGAAAAAGAAGACAACAAAGTGTCGAAGGATTCTGTTGGAGGGCATGAAGGATCACATATTATCCAGCCTTCATGGTAAGGCTTCTCCATTCTTGATGTGGAAAGCTTTGACAGATTTATTCCAAAGCAAGAGCGACCAGAGGAAGTTGGCGCTCAAGGATAAACTCGAAAACATAAAGATGGAGAAAGGTGACAGTATGCCCAAGTACCTCACGAAGTTTTTCCAATGCAGGGATGAGCTGGGAAGTGTGGGGGTGACTGTTGATGATGAGGACTTGCTGAGCTTGGCTCTCCTTGGGCTTTCGAAGAGTTGGCACTCCTATCAGGACTCTGTCAATGGTCGGGAGAAATTGGGAGCGACTTTGGTTGGATCTTGTGCAAGAGGAGATAAGGCGAAGTACTAGGGACAGATCTTCATCAAAGGCATCTGGTGAAGAGAATTGTGCTTTGGCTGCCAAAGCAAAGAAGGGGAAGAGCAAGGAAGCTTCTCAGTCCGGTGCAAAAGGCAAGAAGCAGGACATGTCCAAGGTGAAGTGCTTTCACTGTCACCAACACAGACATTACGCCACTAATTTTCCACAGCAGAAGAAAAATAAGCAGGCTGTTGGGACTGCAGCTGGAGAGGCCTTGGCCTCGTAGTTTGAGCTCGATTTTTCGTTGATCGCATGCTTGGTCTCAAGTGTGATGGGATCATTGTGGTTTCTTGACAGTGGTGCGTCTTTTCACATGACAGAAGATCGAGATTTGTTTACTGATCTGGATGAGAAAGATCTTGGAGTGGACATCAAGATGGGCGATGATGGTAGATACAGTGCAACTAGTATTGGTACCATTTCCTTTGAGAGGGAGTCTGGTAAACCCTTCAGATTGAAGGAAGTGATGCATGTTCCAGGATTGAAGAAGAATCTTATCTCTATGGCGATGTTAGAAGACAAGGGATATGATGTTGTCTTTAGCGAGGGAAAGAATTTCCTGTGCAGTAAGGCAACTGGTGAGACCCGGAGGATAGGGTTTCGAGTTCAGAACCTTTATCAATTGCAGGTAGATGGCTGTGCATCAATGGCAGGCAAGGCAGAAGGAGTGGTGAGCCGAGATGATGGTGAGTTGTGGCACCAGAGATTGGGCCACCTTCACCATGGAGCTTTGAAGATACTGCAGCAGATTTCTACTGGGCTTCCTAAAGGCACTCTTGCACAGTCAGATCAGTGCAAGGGGTGTACCTTGGGAAAATTTGTGAAAGCCACCTTTCACGAGAAGGATAGTCACACCACGACGATCCTTGAGAGAATTCACACAGACGTGTGTGGACCTTTCTCAGCAGCTTCGACAGCAAAGCACAGGTATTATGTGATATTTGTTGATGATTTTTCTCGTAAGTGTTGGATATTCTTCATGCAGAAGAAGAGCGAGACATACTCAAAGTTCTGTGAGTTCAAGGCACTGGTTGAGAAAGAATCAGGGAAGCAGGTGAAGGCTCTTAGGAGCGACAATGGTGGTGAATTCATCTCTAGCGAATTCAAGGACTTTTGCAGCGCAGAAGGAATTCGAAGAGAGCTCATAGCACCTCATAACCCACAGTAGAATGGGGTTGCTGAGCGGAAGAACAGAATGATCATGGGTGCTGCACGGGTGATGTTGCATGATTAGGGCCTACCCATTCACTTGTGGGTGGAGGCATGCAATACTGCAGTATATGTGCAGAACCGTTGTCCTCACAAGATACTTGGCATGAGTACACCCGAGGAGGCGTTTTCTGGTAAGAGGCTTGATATTTCCCATTTGAGGATTTTTGGTTCACCTGTTTACATTCATGTGACGAAGGATGCCAGGAAGAAGCTGGAGCCGACTGCAGAGGTTGGGATATTTTTGGGGTACACTGATACGCCCCACAACTATCGTGTGTATTTGCTAGACAATCGCAAGACTGTTGTGCGACGGGATATCAAATTTCATGAGGAGAAAGCCATGAAGTGTTTGCTTGAGAGGGAGCCACACTTGCATGCAGATGAGGAGATATTAGTTCCTAAGGATGAGCCTCAGGATGTGGATCAGCCACAAGAAGAAGTTCAGGAGGTGGAAGAAACCACCCATGCAGCACCAACCATCAGAGGGCGCATGCGCACTACAGAAGGTGGGCGGGCGCTCAGAATCTGAGAGAAAGACGGAGGATCGACTTGTCACGGCATGAAGAGACGATCATGACCGATATCTTTGGATACATGGCTCTTGCGAGAAAATGTGTCGTGACAGAGCCATCCTCATTCGAGGAAGCTGTGGAGGACCCCGCATGGGTAGATTTCATGGTGGAAGAGTATGATTCGATTATCAGAAACAATGCATGGGAGATTATCCCAAGACCGGAAGGGAAATCAGTGGTGGGTTTGAGATGGATCTACAAAGTGAAGTAGGTGGCTGACGTGAGTGTGGAGAAGTACAAGGCAAGATTTGTTGCAGGGCTTTCACACTGGAATGAATCAGGATCGGTCGAGGAGACCTTTGCTGTCATGGTGTTCTTTGTACGGACGATTCTTGCTCTCTCCTTGAGATGGGGTGGCACATTCATGGGATGGATGTGAAGACTATGTTCCTCAGCGGAGTCATTGAGGAGGAGGTGTACATAGAGCAGCCTGAAGGTTTTGAGATCTTCAGCAGTGAGTCGCATGTGTGCCGACTCAAGAGAGCACTGTACGGGCTGAAGCAAGCACCTCGTGCTTGGTACACTCGGATAGACAGCTACTTCACCGGGCTTGGATTCTCCAAAAGTGAGGCGGATCCAAACCTGTACCAGATTGTGGTGGAGGGGAAGCTGTTGATCATCGTACTGTATGTAGATGATCTGATTTTGACTGGCGATGAGCAGTTGATACTTTCATGCAAGGAGGATCTTGCACAAGAGTTTGAGATGAAGGACTTGGGCATCCTTCATTATTTCCTGGGATTGGAGATTTGGCAGCACAGCGAAGGACTGTTTGTTTCTCAGGGCAAGTATGCCCGGGAGATTTTGGAGAGGTTCAACATGCAAGGCTGCAAGCTTGTTGACACTCCTCTTCCTGGTGGTTGGAGGAAGGAGGATGCTACTTTAGCAGAGGTAGTGGATGCCACTGTCTATTGACGATTGGTGGGGTCGCTTATGTATCTGGTCAATACACGACCCGATATATGCTATGCAGTTAACCAGCTTTCGCAAGCTATGGTTAAGCCTAAGAAAGCTCTTTTGGAAGGCGGGCAAGCTGTATTGCGTTATCTCGGAGGCACATCGGGATATGGATTGTGGTATGACGATCGGATGAGGTGAAGGTGTGTGGCTTCAGGTATGTAGGTGGGTAGGGAGCCCAACGGACAGAAAGAGCACATCTGGAGGTATTTTCAGTATCGAGTTGACAGTAGTTTCTTGGTACAACAGGAAGCAGAGATCCGTGGTACTTAGTTTAGCAGAGGCCGAGTATGTGGCAGCGAGTTTGGCTGCATGCGAGGCTATATGGATGAGGAAGATCCTGGTCGGGTTGTTCGGTTCACACTTGGATCCTACTGTGATATATTTTGATAATTAGAGTTGCATCAAACTCTTGGTTAATCCAGTATTTCATGATATATCTAAACACATTGACATCCGATATCATCATATCAGAGATTGTGTGCAGCGGAAGATCATGTTACTTTCATACATTCCTACGGAGGATCAGGATGCTGATATCTTGATGAAGCGAAGGCGCTCACCGAGAACAAATTCGAAGATACCCACGGGCGAGGATAGGGGTGGCAGATAATCCCTATATTGTTGAGAGGGAGTGTTGAGATTGCAACAAGATGATGAGCTTAGTGAAAAGAGTCGCCTTCACTAAGTGGGCCCGCAAGCTATTTTTGGTGCAAGTCTATTTTTAGACATGTCAATCATATTATATGAGTTGCAGGATGCTATTTGTGGATGGATGGTCAAGTTGGAAAAATAAATGGACTTTAATTTTTAGACATATTGGGCGGAATCTATTTTTAGATTGCCGGTCTAAAAATAGATATGTCAAATATTATTAGCTCTTAATAATATTTGGACTCTAAACATTATCTTATTCTCTTGGAGCACTTCAGTTAAGTGCACAGATGTGGCACAGGAGCTGACAGAAGGAATTATGCTATTCTTGAGGGTTATGTGGAGCTATTGCATGAAGACTTCAGTTAGAACTCATGTGACAGAGTTTGGTGGAGTTGATTGAGGAAGTTAGTGGAGTTGTATTCAGTTTAACTAATCTAAACATAGTTGAGCTATTTGTATTCATTTTAACTAATTGATACAATTAGTGAGAGTGGTGTGAATTAATTATTAATTAATTCATTAATTATAAACTCATAAATCAACTAAAGAATGCATCAGTTAACTTCAGTGCATGGACAGTTTCAGTGGAGACCAGTGCAGAGATAGGTGAAAGAGCAGGTTAACTATCAGTTGTGACTATACTGTTGCTATTTGCAACACACAGATAGGTGGAGTAAGCCCATGAGGATTGCGCAGTTCAGGCCAGGTGGTTATCTATTTAATGAAGCCATCCCATAGCTTTGAAAACGCAATAGAGGCTGGCTATCAAGTGGCTAAGGTTTGGAGCATGTGTTTTACTAGATCTAGCTTGATAGTGTGTAGCAATTGAGGGTTTGCATGAGAGCTTGTGAGGAGCTTTGTACTATGATTGTTACATGATCTCCATGGCATGTATAATATACAGATAGTTGGTGTTTTCAGCTTTAAGCTTTCCCATTAAATACTGTGTTCATATGTGTGATTGTTTGTGGTTTTAATGTGTGCATGCAATTGATTTTATTTCCACATGTGATGATCAATGGTAGAAGAGATTATGTATTATGCATGAAGCTAAAATAGTGTGTGATCAGGAGAATCTCGATGAATAATATATCAGTTATTCAAATTTCTACAGACTCCTTCCTTTGTAACTCAAATGAAAATTAGGGAAAAAGGAAACTAACATCTAACCACCCTCCTCAACGAATGGAGGGATTTACTAATTTTAGAAAAACTAATTCCTATAATTTTGTAACTGACTAACTATGTAATGGACTAACTAGGTGGCTCAGTCTCCTCGCAGGGAGCTTTTAATAGCCAATTATTCCTATTTTAACTAAGAAATTGACAACATTACTAACTGACAAAAATTATCCACTCGAACAAAGCACTTTAAAAAAATAAAGTCTTCAAATTCTTAGGACTACTAGTCCTCTTCCCAAGCCACAGCATGTGACCAACTTGTCACATTGCTGGCTATACCTTGATGCTCCCACATCAAGAACAATGGCATTCAAGGCTCCTCTATGATGGAGATTACTTGGCTTAAGCTAGAGATATGCAATTAGAAAAAAGAAGTGAATGTGTTCATGGGTGTACATCACTTGGAGTATTTAGAGGTCATAATGCATCTAAGTTCTCTGTAAATGTTGGTACGTTGAATTATAGCTCAACTTAGAGCTTCTTTAACAATGGTTTTCCCCCACTAAAGATGACTCGAACTCTTATATAGTCCTCCCCTTTTGCCATTTTGTAACCTCATAACATTACTAGAGAGTCATAAACCAATATGTTTTCTTGAATCAAAATTTAATGAAAGCCTAGATGATACATTACTGACTACTACACACAAATATGAGCAATAGAATTTATAAATATTAAACTCTATTATACATCTAATTTTATTAAAGTTGAACCTATTATAGATCTAAAAATGAGTATTTTTCCTTTCTTTGTTTTCTCATGTTTTATACTACATGTCACTATAAGCGAGCAGAAATTTTGGCTCTTTGGGGCCTCATGTCGTTTACATCTCAGCTTTATTTGGAAAAATTGTGGGTTTTTGGTGACTCATAGGTACTTTTGGACCATCTCAACAAAGGAGCATCACTCAATCCGAGATATCTTCTTCCTTGGCTGGAAAAGATTAAGGCACTCTGCACATCTTTCTCCAATATTTTTTTCAAACATATCTATCGAGAGAAAAATACACAAGCTGACAGGTTATCAAAGAAAGGACTCCAAGGCAACTTCGAAGAGATGTACTATGAACTACACGATTCCACAGGCACGAGGGCGAGTGGAGTAGTCAAATTTTCTAAAAGCACTGCTGATGGTGATTGATTTTATTTTTTTGATGTAGTTATATAGAACGATTTTATTAACACTGGCAGGGGACAAGAACTAATTTTGCTGAGTATATGAGGCATGATGAGAGAACATAAAACATTTTCAGAAAATGATATAGAAATGAAAAGATATATAAGCACATAAAAATATAGAATATTACACAACATAGTCGAAGATAGGATTTATGTCGATGAAAAAAATATATCATGTAAACGTTAAAAAGTGATGTTGAACATATTGATATGAAATATATGTAATAGCATGAAATATTTCGAGGAAAAAAAAGAAGTTATTGCGGTTGTACATAATATAAACCAATTTTTCCACTGAAAAATAAATAAAAATAAATAAAACAAAGAATATTGACCTTCTAAATTGAGAAAGTATATCAATTTTGCTTGATATAAAAATTTGATGGTTTTCTTTAAAAATAAATAAAATAAAAGTACTAAAATATCAATTTCTTCATCATTGATAAGTTGTTTTTAACTTGTGGTGTATTAAAATCTCTTTGAGATAACATACCTTCAACATAGCTGAATTTTGTATATGCTTCCCACAGTTTTTCGGTTGGTAAGTTGGAAGTTTATGGACTCACACATGGAAAGGCCAAATTTGGTCTACCGTTTTTCTACGAGAAACAGTTATAAAAACCATCTTGTCTCCCCATGATTATATAAAAGGTGGATCAAAGGATTTTTCTTTGCAGTCTGTAGCAGCATTTACAGGAGAGTACAGGGCTCTTTGTTGGAGGTCGAGGCCGAGACACCCGAACTGCGTTTGGTCACGTTGAGAAAGGCTTGAAGAATTTTATAAGAGACCGGTATGATCAGTTTTTGTTTTGCAGTTATTCAATATAGAATCTGATTGTTGCAGCAAACAAAGTCATTTGCAACTTTGCAATAAAGAAATTTATTTCATCCTTTTATTTTCATTGTCTGTGATGGTCCTGTAAATAATATTTTCACTATATGTCACAGTTTAGAATGGATTTGTTATTTTGAGATTCAATTGTGTTAATGCACTGTGAAAATCTCTAATTTGTTATGCTTTTTGGATATGTGTAAATGATGCTAGAAACAATATTTTCTGGGCTCTATCAATTAGATAAGTTTTTGATAATTCTTTTTAGCGAAATTCCAGTTTCATTGCAGGCTTTAATTATCAGATAATTTTTTGAGCTATGTGATTATATAGCTGCACATTGCTACACATTGTTTTCATTTTTATTTTTTTATTATAGCTAGACATTGTACATAACTCCTTCCTATTACTTTTGATTATCGCTAACATTGCCTTTATCTTCACATTGATTTTCAAAACGACATCTGTCAAACTCTGTAAAATATGAAAGCAGTTGAGCATAGAAGGAATTAGGGGACTGTAGAATTTATTTTTAAACTCTGTAAATTATGGAAGTAGTTGAGCATAGAAGGAATTAGGGGACTGTAGAATTTATTCTGTAAAATAGGGAAGCAGTTGAGCATAGAAGGAATTAGGGGACTGCAGAATTTATTTTCAGTACTGTAGATTGTTTTTTCTCTCTCATATTGAAGTATAAAGCAAATATCATATATGAATTGAGAAGTATAAAACAAGTATCATATATGAATTGAGAAGTATAAAGCTAATATCATATATGAAATGGGTGTTACGAAAAAATGGGTTAAAATTTAATTCAGAGGAAATAATTCTCAGAATGGTAGAGTTAATAGTTGTTGTTCCAAAGAATGAAACAAAGGTATGGATTTAATGTTTGGTGAAGTGTGTTCTTTGTTTTAAAGCGTTTAATTCTGAGGAATGGATCTTAAGAACAGAAACTTCAAATTTGAAGTTACTGATCATAAAATGGTTAATGGGATGTAGGCAAAGAAGCGAAGATGAGCGCTGAGGATGTTATTGAGTTTGATGAAGGATGGGATATTATTCATGGTGCTTTCCTTAAGTTGGTAAAGCAGGTGGAGGGAACTTTAAGTGCTGAGTTCGTCGAGTTTCGTTGTAAAGAGTACATGGAGGTTTATAGAACTGTGTACAAACTGTGCTCCCAAAAGTCCCCTCACCACTACCCTCAGCAAATCTATGATAAATACGGGGAAGCCATTAACGAATACATCACTGAAAAGCTGTTCCCACCATTAAAGAGGGACCATGCTGAGTTCACGTTGGAAGAATTTGTGAGGATTTGGGAAAATTATAAGTTGCTGCTTCAATTCTTGTCAAATTTGTTTAATTATTTGGATCGTTACTTCGTGCGAAAAGAGTCTCTGCCTTCACTGACTCAAGTCGGAATCACGGCCTTCCGTGACCAGGTCTATCTTTCACTGAAGGATATTGTTAAGAATTTGGTGATTCATCTGATTTATCTAGAGCTCAATGGAGAGAGAATTGACAGATCTCCGTTGAAAGGAATTCTCAATATTTATGTGGATACTGGCCTCGATTTGTACAAGACTGACTTAGAAGAACCTCTGTTGGAAATTGCGCAGAGTTACTATTCCAGAAAGGCTGAAATCTGGATCTCAGAGCTTTCTGTACCAGAATATTTGATAAAGGTTGAAGAAAGTTTGGAGAATGAGGCCAATAGAGTCAAAGATTATTTGCACTCCAGCAGCAGCGAGAAGTTAGCAGAGATAGTACGAAAAGAGCTCCTTTCTTCTCGCACGACTGCTCTTGTGGAAAATGAGCATTCAGGCCTCCGTGTCCTGCTTAGGGACTATAAGGAAGACGACATTTTAAGGTTCGCCAGGTTGCTCGGTGAAATACCTGAGGCTTTCGAACCTGCTGCACAAATTTTGCAAGACTATGCAACGCAGGAAGGAGTAGCGTTGATTGAAGGGGTAAATGTTGCTGTAAACACTGATACACGCGGAAAGGATGTGTTTGACATTTTAGAAGAACAGGATTTTGATAACAAGATTGTTGCCTTGCATCGGAAGGCTCATTATCTTACAGAAGGATTTAAAAATAATGATATTTTTCAAAAAGCTACCAGGGAGGCTTTTCAAGTTATATGCAATAAAAGAACTGGTGGATTGAACGGTGAAGAGTTATATGCCACGATTTTTCGCAGTGTGCTTGAAAGCGATAATCATCTTAAATTTCCTGCAAAGGATGTTGCAGAACTTTTGAAGTATCTCTATGACAAAGATGCATTTATTAATTTTTATAGAGAGAAATTAGCTGACAGACTACTGTTTGATAAAAGTTCAAATGTTGAAGATGAAAAGGCTTTATTGGAATATGTTAAGACGCAAATCCGGCTGGCGTCTGTAGGTCAATTGGAGGAGATGCTTAATGATATCGAATTGGCAGGTAAAAAACAAGATACATTCAAGCAGTACATTGATAATTCAGGAATCAATCTTGGTATTGATGTGACTGTTAAAGCATTGAGACATTCGTTGTGGTCACCGTACCACTCTGCTAAATTTATTCCACCATTGCAATTGACTGAATCCGCGGACGTATTTAATGGCTTTTATTCTGAACAACATGCGAATCGTAAACTTAATTGGGCTTACGCCTTGGGGACCGCTAATGTGATTGTCCAGTTTGAGGAAAAGGCAATAGAAATTACAGCATCAACTCTCCAAGCATCCGTCCTCTTATTGTTCAGTGAGTTAGAAGACTCGGAAAAGTTGAGCTTTGAAGAAATTAAATCTCAGACGAAGTTGGAAGGAGGAGTACTGGAGTCAGTGCTACGGTCACTGGTATTTGCCGAGAATTACAAGATTCTTTTAAAGGAGCCGGAGAACGAAACAATAGCTCCGACTGACAGGTTTGAATTGAATTTGAAGTTTACAAACGAATTGAACAAGATCAGGATACCATTTCAGCGATCTCAGCAGCTGGAAAAGAAAGTGAATAAGTATCTTGAGGCCGACAGACGAAATGAGGTTAGAGCTGCAATAGTTCGCATAATGAAGAACAAAAAAGTGTTACCTGTTCAAATACTTTTGCGTGAGACCGCTGACGCAGTTCAGCACCGTTTCAAAGCCACTGATCAATTCATGCTGGAGGAGATTGAGTATTTGACTAAACATGAATACCTGGAAAAGGGCGAAGATCCTGACATCCTCCATTTTTTATTTTAAAGACCATGCGAGACCATGGTGCCAGATGCCCTTTAAAGGCAGGTTACAGCCTATTCTGTGATGACGTCAGCATCTGTGTGCCAAATAAGACATCCATGTCACCCCTTGAGGAATAAAGTTGCTCTAGTTTTTCCCGCATTTTCACTTAGGACTTTTCTGTTTTCAGGATAGGTGGTCGAGTAATAAATCCTATTTTCATGAAAGGATTATTGAATAATATTGTAGCACATTAACAAAGGGGAACTTTTCATGATAAATATATAAAGGATAAAGGTTTATAGTGTGAGTTTTTTTTGGGTGTAACTTTTATATTAATAACCGATGGCATGAATATATTTATCATTTATATACATTTGTTTTTTTAATATCAATAACTGATACATAAGATGGTATTAATATATTTATATATAAATTTTTAAATCTTCTTTTGTTTTTTTAATAAATTTTTGATATTTATATGAATTTAGTCTTTATTTATTTATTTGATATATATATATATATATCAAAAAAATAAATAAATATGATTATTCATTATTAAAAAACTGATTTTGTTACTTAATTAATAATATTTATTATTAAAAATATTGTTTTTGTGTGGCATTCAAATTTAAAATATATATTATTAAAAATATAATTTGTCATCTTCAAATTTAAAATATGTATTATTATCATTTTTTTTCTAACTTAATTCTTTTATACCAGGAAATTATTAGATATAGTGTGATTATTAGAAGATTAAAAAAAATGATAATACAAGTAAAGAGTTTTATTTTTTAAATAATAAAATATAATTGTAAAGTAAAAGAGTTTTATTTTTTACAATTTATTTTTTAATTTGTATATACTTATTGTTTGTTATTATTATTTTTTTTGGGTTAATAATATTAATTGTAAATTATGTCATGAATATGATCATTTTTTTAAGAATTTATAGAAGGCTGAATATGGTCAGAAATGTGAGTAGATGAAGAGGACCTTCAAGATAAAGGCCCTAAAAGCCCTCCAACCAATAACCCACCCACCAAAATCCCTCTCCCCTCCCCTTACAACTCAAAAGATGAAGAGGACCTCCAAGATAAAGGCCCTAGAAGGCCCTTCAAGTTCAAGAGCAAAGGCGAGGAGAGCAAAAACCCAAAAGATGAAGAGGACCTCCAAGATAAAGGCCCTAAAAACCCTCCAACCAATAACTCACCCACCACCAAAATCCCTCTCCCTAGAACCACCCCTCCCCTTGTGAAAAAAGGCTGACCTTGAATTTCGAACTTAGAAGAAGCAGTGGAGGGGAAAAATAAATAATAAACATTCCACCACCTTTGGAAGAAATCAAGCCCCATAACTAAAGCATTCTCCTAGAGTTGCAAGGGTCTAGTCAATGAGAATAAAGTTGGAGTAGTAAGAAAAAAAACAAATAGTCCTACTATAGGAAACAAAATTAGAAGAAAACAAACTCATTAAAAAACATAAGCCCTACTATAGGACACAAAATTAGAAGAAAACAAACTCATTCAAAAACATAAGCATGGTGAAATCTAGAAAGCAAGCTCTATCAAGGAAATCAAGTTGAGGGATGATTGTATACTCTAGTTATAATCCTTCTAGCTAATCTCCTTTAACTCTTCATTGGTTAGATACTTAACTTCTCCACTCCTCTTCAAAGTAAAATATGTACTATAATAAATATTTACATGCCTCTAACCTACCAAATATACAACCAAAATTGTATTTTTCTCCTTAGGAGAAAAACAGGAGGGTCTATAGTTAAAAGGTAAATTCACTGAAGACAACCAAAGGTCTTTGGCCAAATCTCAACTCAATTGGATAGATATTTATACATATATAAAATTGACAAATAGTTAGAGAACTATTTAGAGAAAAAATGGAGGAAAAATGGAGGATCATATCTCCTTGCTTATTAACAAAGGGAAAATTCACCTAAAACAACCAAAGACCATGTATTTGGCCATATCTCAGCTCAATTGGAATATAAAATTGACAAAACATAAATTCACCTAAAACAACCAAAGACATGGTCTTTGGCCATATCTCCACTCAATTGGATAGATGTTTATAAATAATTGGATAGATACAACCAAAGACATGGTCTTTGGCCATATCTCAACTCAATTGGATAGATATTTATATTTTTTTTGAAGCAAAAATTCACTCTCTCCTCATATCTCAACTCAATTGGATAGATATTTATAAATAGTTGGATAGATACAACCAAAGACATGGTCTTTGGCCATATCTCAACTCAATTGGATAGATATTTATATTTTTTTTGAAGCAAAAATTCACTCTCTCCTCATAAGTTCTCTCCTCATAATTTATTTCATGGGGTGGCTTTGACCACAATCCAATCACGCTTCTCGAGAACCCCTCCCATTCCACTTTAATTTTCGATGGGATTTATAAGAGATCAACATATTCAACATAAGAGATCAAGAAATTATGGGTTTAAAAGCACATTCGGAAAAAATGCAAAATCAAACTGATCAAATCCTTTGAAGAGAAGACAAAGGTCACCTTCATAAAACACTCAAAGTTGAAGAGAAATGTTGGATAATAAAATTAAGGAGCCTTTGTCTCAAGGCTCAAGATATAAATACAAAATAAATTCCACAACCAAGAAGAGATGAGACTATGGAGAAACAATGTGCCAATTGCATAATTCCTCCCACAAATATGTTCACTGAAATAAAGTGCTCCAAGAGAATAAGTTGATATCCAAGAGAATAAGTTGATATTTATTGTCAGATTATTATTAAGGGCTAATAATAATCGACATACATCTATTTTTAGATTGACGATCTATAAATAGACTTCACCCAATATTCTAAAAATAGAATTTCATCTATTTTTCACATTTGACCATCCATCTACAAATAGCATCCTGAAACTTATAGAATATGCTCACCATGTCTAAAAATAGACATACACCTAAAAATAGCTTGCGGGCCCAACTTAGTGAAGGTGCTTGCTGGCTCATCATCTTGTTGAATCTCAACACTCCCTCTCAACAAGATAGGGATTATCCTTCACCTCGATCCTGCCTCTATGGTATTCGAATTTTCTCATGTTGAGCACCTTCGTAAGAATATCTGCATCCTGATCTTCCATAAGAACGTACTGAAGCAACATGATCTTCCACTGCACACAATCTATGATATGATGATACCGGATATCAATATGTTTAGATCTATCATGAAACACAGGATTAATCGAGAGTTTAAAGCAAATCTAATTATCACAATGTATCATTGTAGGAACTAAATGAGAACTGAACAAACCGACCAGGATCTTCCTCATCCAGATAGCCTCACATGCAGCTTGACTTGCTTCCATCTATTTTGCTTCCGTTGAACTGAGTGCCACGAATCTTTGTTTCCTGTAGTACCAAGAAACTGTTGTAGATCCGATACTGAAAACCCCTCCTGATGTGCTCTTTCTGTTAGTAGAGCTGCCTGTCCAATCTGCATCCGTGAAGCCATGCAACTTCAACTCATCCGTCTGTCTGTACCATAAGCCATACTCAGATGTGCCCCTGAGATATCTCAGGACATGCTTGCATGCCTTCCAAAAGAGCTTGGTAGGCTTAACCATCGCTTGACTAAGCTGGTTCACCACATAGCATATGTCCGGTCTTGTATTAACTAGATACATGAGCGAACCCACCAAATATCGATAAACAATGGCATCCACTACCTCTGCCGATGTAGCATCCTCTTTCCTCAACTATCGATAAACAATGGCATCCACTACCTCTGCTGATGTAGCATCCTCTTTCCTCCAATTTCCTGGAAGAGAAGTATCCATGGGCTTGCAGTCCACCATGTGAAACATACCAAATATCTCCCGAGCATACTTTCCTTGAGACACAAACAGTTCACCTTCTCACTGCCATATTTCCAATCCAAGGAAATAATGAAGGAGGCCCAAATCCTTCATCTCAAACTCCTTTGCAAGATCTTCCTTGCATGAGTGTATCAACTGCTCATGACCCGTTAGTAATAAATCATCAACATAAAGAACAATGATTAAAATCTTACCCTCCACCACAATTTTCTACAGGTTTGCATCCGCCTCACTCTCGGTGAAGCCAAGTGCGGTGAAATAGTTGTCGATCCGTGTGTACCAAGCACGTGGTGCTTGCTTCAGCCCATACAATGCTCTTTTGAGTCTGCACACATGTGACTCGCTGCTGAAGATCTCAAATCCTTCAGGCTGCTCAATGTACACTTCTTCCTCAATGATCCCATTAAGGAACACATTCTTCACATCCATCTGATGAATGTGCCAACCCATCTACGCTGAGAGAGCAAGGATGGTCCTTATAGAAGAATAGCGTGTGACAGGTGTAGAGGTTTCTTCATAATCAATCCCCTCAATCTGTGAGAAGCCCCAGGCAAAAAATCTTGCCTTATACTTCTCGACGCTCCCATCAGCAGCTTGCTTTACCTTATAGATCCATCTTGAACCTACCACTGATTTACCCATCGACCTTAGAACAATCTCCCAATAATTGTTTCTGACAATGGAGTCATAATGCTCCACCATGGCATCTACCCATGTGAGCTCCTACACTGCTTCTTCAAAAAAAGATGGCTCTGTCACGATACACTTGCTCATAAGAGCCATGCATCTAGTAAATTGGTCAGGTGACTGCCTCTGTCTGCGCTGTGATGTAGGGACTCCTACATTCTCTGCTGCATCAAGCTTCAGTCTCTCAGCTTCTGTGGTACGCTTTCAGCCTGTTCTGATGTTTAGTTCTACATGAGTGGACTCTCCACTCCATGAATCTCCTCCTATGGTTGATACACATCTAGAGGCTCATCTTTGGGAGCAAGAAGCTCCTCCTTTGCATGCAAGTGTAGCTCCCACTCAAGCGACAACTTCATCTCTTTCACCTCATTGAATTTTATATCCCATCGCACCATAGTAATTTGAATATTTCGAAAATACACACGATAATTATGGGGTGTTTCTGTGTACCCCACAAATATCCCAACTTCTATAGTCGGCTCCAGCTTCTTCCTGGCGTCCTTTTTCACATGAATGTAAATAGATGAGCCAAAAATCTTCAAATGAGAAATATCAGGCTTCTTACTAGTAAAAGCTTCTTCAGGTGTACTCATGCCAAGTACTTTATGAGGACAACGGTTTTGCACATAAATGCAGTGTTGCATGCTTCCGCCCACAAGTGCATCGGTAGGCCCTAGTCATGTAGCATAGCTCGTGCAACACCCACGATTGTTCTGTTCTTCCTCTCCGCAACCCCATTCTACTGTGGGTTATGAGGCACTATGATTTCTCTTCGAATTCCTTCTTTGCTACAGAAGTCCTTGAATTCGTTCGATATATATTCACCACCATTATCGCTTCGCAGAGCCTTCACTTGCTTCCCCAAATCCTTCTCCACCAATGCTTTAAACTCACAGAACTTTGAGAATGTTTTTCTCTTCTTCTACATGAAGAAGATCCAACATCAATGAGAATAGTCATCAACAAATATAACATAATACCTATGTTTTGTTGTTGAAACAACCGAGAAAGGTCCACACACGTCTGTGTGAATTCTCTCCAGGATCACCGAAGCACGGTTCTCCTTCTCATGAAAGGTGGCCTTCACAAACTTACCCATAGTACATCCCTTGCACTGATCTTACTGTGCAAGAGTACCATTGGGAAGTCCAGTAGAAATCTGCTGCAAAATCTTCAAGGCACCATGGTGAAGATGGCCCAATCTCTTGCGCCATAATTCGCCCTCATCCCGGCTCACCACTTCTTCTTCTTTGCCCATCATTGCAGCGCAGCCATCTACCTCTAGCTTGTAGAGATTATTAACTCGAATCCCTATCCACTTGGTTTGAACCATTGTTTTATGTCGCAGGAAAGATTTTCCCTTGCTGAAAACGACGTCATAACCTCTGTCTTCCAACATTGAAACTGAGACCAAGTTCTTCTTCAAACCTGGAACATGCATAAAATATTTCAACATAAATGGTTTACCTGACTCCCTCCCAAAGTTAATTGTTCCAATGTCGGTCGCACTGTATCTACCATTGTCGCCCATCTCTATATGCATTTGGAGATTCTTCTCCTCCAAGTCACTAAACAACTCCTTGTTTCCCGTCATATAGAAGGAAGCACCATTATCAAGATACCACACCAATCCCATTGCACTTGAAACCAAGCATGTGATAAAAGAGAAATCAAGTTCAAATTGCAAGGCTAAGACCTCACTCGCTGCAGCTCCAGCAACCTCCTTGTTCTTCTTTTTTTGTGGGCAGTTAATGACAAGATGCCCATGTTCGTGACATTGAAAACACTTCACTTTGGACAAATCCAACTTCTTTCCTTTAGCCTTGGATTTTGGATGGGATTTCCTCCCCTTCCCTTTGCTTGCTTTGGCAGTCAAAGCGCAATTCTCTTCATCATCATTCTTCGATGAAGAGCCATCCCTGGTATTCTGCCTTATCTCCTCTTGCACAAGATCCGACCAAAGTCACTCCCAATCCGGTAGTTTCTCCTGTCCATTGACAGAGTCTTCGTAGCTATGCCAACTCTTCGGAAGCCCAAGGAGAGCCAAGCTCACCAAGTCATCATCCACAACTGTAATTCCCACACTCCCCAGCTCATCCCTACATTGGACAAACTTCATGAGATATTTTGGAATATTGTCGCCCTTCTCCATTTTGATTTTTTTGAGCTTATATTTCAACGCCAACTTCCTATGGTCATTGCTGCTTTTGAAAAGATTTGTCAAAGCCTTCCACATTGCAAATGGAGTGGCTTTCCTGTGAAGGCTTGACACAATATGGTCTTTCACACCTTCCAACAGAATTCTTCTTGTCTTCGCTACCTTCTTTTTCCATGCATCAAGTAATGCAACATCACTAGAAGTAGGCTTAGTAACATCGCTATCGATGAACTCCTTCAGTCCATTATCTTCAAGCACCTCCTCCATCCTATCCTTCCAGGCTATGTAATTCGAGCTACCCTCAAGGACATACTCCAATCGCAACCCATTGAAAGACATTTCAATGAATAATCAACTGCCGCACCAAGAAATTTTTGCAGCAAATTCGAATTTTCCACCAGCACAAAACTCAGCACCGCTTCACAATTGCAATCTCCAGTGATTAACACTGCTCTGATACCATGTAGAAATTTATTAATACTGATGTATTGACGGATTCTCCTGATCTAACAAATTAATCTTATGTTAAATACAAAATCCTTTCGCTATTAATTTTGTGGAAATTAAATCGCCAATTGCAAACACATGTGAATAAAATCAATCACACATAAACATAGTTGTTTAACGGGAAAGATTAAAGCTAAAAACCCCAACTATCGTATATTATGTATATCAATGGATCGTGTAATAATCTCATACAAATCTTAGCACATCAAGCTCTCAGTACAATTAACAATCATTACACACTGTCATGCAGAAATTTGCATATCTATGCACCAATTTCTTGCCTCCTGACAGCCTGCCTCCACTGCGCAATCCCTGCTAAAGAATACCCCTAAATGAATTCAAATTGGCGTTGCCTTGACTGCGTAATACTCATTGGCATCTCCAATGTGTGTCAGATGCATTTAATGCATCACTATAGTCACAACAGATAGGCCATCTCACCCTTTCACCTATCCCTCCATTGGGTCTCCACTGGAATTGACATGCAAGTAGTTAACTGTTGTATTTGTTCATTTGTTATTGATTTATTAGTTGTGAATTAATTAACTAATTAATTCACTAAACTCTCACTAGTGTATCTTTCAGTTAGTCTAGATACAACTAGCTCAATTGAGTTTAACTCACTTAACTAAGTTTAACTAAATAACAACTCCTGTAACTACTCTTCCAACTCTGTCATAACTTTTCCACTTTAGTTCTAACTGAGTCCTCCATGCATGAGCCACCAATAACCCTAGGAATTGCGTAATTCCTTCAGCCCATTGATTTTCCAAATCTGTTCACTGAAATAAAGTGCTCCAAGAGAATAAGTTGATATTTATTGTCGAATTATTATTAAGGGCTAATAATAAATGACATGCATCTATTTTTAGATTGACGATCTATAAATATACTTCGCCCAATATTCTAAAAATAGAATTTCATCTATTTTTCACATTTGACCATCCATCTACAAATAGCATCTTGCAACTTATAGAATATGCTCACCATGTCTAAAAATAGACATACACATAAAAATAGCCTATGGGCCCCACTTAGTGAAGGTGCTTACTTTTCACTAAGCTCATCATCTTGTTGAATCTCAACACAAGGAGGGTTCATGGAACATTCCCAAATTCTGAATATTATGGAAAAGGAAATACACTCAACATAAATAAAGGATGAAAGGGAATGAAAATAAAGTTGGACATGTCCAATGCCTTTAACTATTTCCAACAAAAATTCCCTTTTTTTTTTTTGGTAAATTTGTATTTTATGAAAATATAATTAGATGGATCTCAACTTGCATTAGAAATCCTTGGATTTCACCCTTGGTGAATGGAAGTCAATTTTTATTTTTATTTTATTTTTACTTTGTTATTATTTATTTTTTTTCAGAGTTACTACAGGCCTCCATCAAGGATGTCCTCTTTCACCTCTATTGTACATTATTTTGGTAGAGTCTCTTATTCACAAACTTGAATTTGAAAGGACCTTTGGTCATCAATCTGGCATCCATTTATTTTTTTTCAGAGTTACTACAGGCCTCCATCAAGGATGTCCTCTTTCACCTCTATTGTACATTATTTTGGTAGAGTCTCTTATTCACAAACTTGAATTTGAAAGGACCTTTGGTCATCAATCTGGCATCCATTTTGTGCATTAGGTCAAGAGCATCAATCATGCCTAGTTTTTCATATGATAGTCTCTTCTTTGGAGAAACATCCATCATTATTACCACCAAATTTAAAAATACCCTCAAATTCCTTAAAGCTTTTGAAGGTCTAACCAATTCTAAAAATAGCCATTCACACACCTAGAATAATAATAGCCAAATCCAAACAACCATTTATAGAATTATCTAGGTATTACTATTTGCCTCAAACCCTTCTGCCACCCATACCGACTTCCTCTTCTTACTATATTCAAGAACAAATTCACCCAATGGAGTGCTCAATAGATAAACCCTATTGGGAAACTTGTCTTATTGAAATCCATTCTTGTTTCTCTCCTAGTTTTCCAATTCTTAGCTCTCTTGGCCCTAGTAGGAGTAAACAATTCTATTTCCCAAGAGCTTCGTAAATTTTTATGGAAATGATGAAAATAAAATACAAATCAATTCCACCTTGTTAACTAGGTTGTGGTCCATGTTCCAAAGTTTCATGGAGGTTTGGGGGTTATAGATACATCCTTAATGAATGTAGCATTAAACACAAAACTATTATGGTGTTTTATAATTGAGAAGGATGATTGGGTTAAATAGGCCCTCTATAAAATATATCTTTGGGGAGATCGAAAAAGCTACTTGGAATATAGTTAGCCTCATCATGGGGGCTCTCAAATTTAATGTTTTTTGGTAGTATTTCCCCCCCAAAATCTAAATTAACTTGGTTCTAGATAATGAATCACAAATTAACTTTTGCAATGAAATCATTCTTGGATGGCCTCCATTGTCATTTCTTCTCTTGCGGATATTTTAAGATGGGATCAAGATGAAGTATGGTTCGGTTGGTTCTTGGGATTTCCCTCCCCCCTGAACTTCCTGACCATACTCCTCTTGTTTATCTTCTCCTCTCCAATCTAGTAAGCTACATTCCAAGACACGAGAGCCAAGATGACCACCGAGGCTAGGAGACTCAATTTTTTTTCACACAAAGGATATGAATCTCTTTTTCTCCCTGATGGGTCTCCTTTTAAGTTTGGAATCATATCCGAGACTCAAATGGTATTTTAAAAAATTAATATTTTTTTTGAATTTCGGCTCGCAAAAAATACTTTAAAATTTAATAAATCAAGGCATCCAATGCCCTTAAATATGTGCCCTATGAAAAGAAAACAACGAGAATATATCACATCTTTTCTTATCTTGCATGCTTACAAATTAGATGTGAATTGCAACATTAAGGGACTTTGATCCAAGTTTTCATATGGCCTACTAATATACACAACTTTTTGTTAATTGGAATAGAGCTTGTGTAGGGTCATTCAATGGAAAGACACTCTTAAAAAGAATATGGAAAAATATCCATTGGTATCTATCATGGAAAGTCTAATTGGCTTAAAACAAAATCATCTTTCAAGAATTTCCCTCCCATGTAAATGTTGTTGTTGAAATGGAATTATCTATCTTGATGGAGCATCTCAAAAGTAAATTAATCTCAAGTGATCAAACTCTGATGGTTAGATAATAAAATAGATGGCTCTCCTCCCTCAATTTAAAACTCAAGAGAACAACCCATTCCTTTTCTACACATGCTTTGAAGCTTCGTCTCACAACCTAAGAACTTGAACACCAGTTAAAATATCAACAACAACACATCCTCTTCTTTGATGGTGCCTCAAAGAACAACCTCGAGGTGGTAGGCCCAGGGTAGTCATTTTGGGCCCTAGGAACAAAATAACTACCATACTCATGGAGTTTGGGAGGAGCCCTAAATAACTAGGAAAAAGCATACATTGTCTATTAAGGCATGAAGCAAGAAAAAACATTAAAAATGTAATGGTTAAAAACTATTGTTGAATCCTCTCTAATCATTAAAAAAATCTATGTTTTCAAACTATTCCAAGTTATGACAAAGTGAAAAACATACTCAAGAGAATTAGTCTAACTCTCAAAAATATCTAAGAAATCAAAGTGTTCCAAGTGCTTCATCAAATTAAAAAAACAACAAACTTATTCACAAACCAAGCTATACGATACCCAACTATAACCCTATTAACTAATGGTTAGGTTCCTATTCACCCATTCCCTGACCATTTTTGAATCTTAGGTCACAAATATCTAGATGGTGACACATCAAATGTGTTTAAACATGTGACCCTTTATTTCAATTTAATTTTCGCCCATGTGCACTATATACACATAGCTCTACCTCCTCTTAGCAAAGCACTCCACTCCTTGGTGCGGTCAATTCACATGCTCCTGAAGAAAAACATTAACCATAACAACAAGGTGACACCATGGTAGCTTAGCATGGAATGTTTCAAACTTAATTCATTTATACAATTAAGTCCATGGTTTTTATTATTCTTTTTTCCATAGTTCATTGTGCCTTAAGTGTTTCCCATATTTCCTTTTATTGTGCCTCCCTAAACAAAGGAAAAGCTTCCTTCCTCTATCACTCTATGTTAATCACTATCCCCTCATTCCTTCCATATTCTATTCCTACATATTATTATAATTACCCTTATGAAAACCGTTTATGCTAATCCCTCTTGTAAATATTTATGAACTCAAAGTAATGTAAATAATTGTGGAAATGTAAACACAATGAATTGGTTGAGAAGTGGACACAAATTTAGAGCCATGGGGAGGATATTTCTTTGGAATTGGGGGATGGAAGGATGATAATTTATTGGCCACCATAATCCCGACTGTTGTATTTATTATTTTGATTGAGTATAATAGCTAGTATGGGAGGAAGGAGAAAGGGGAAGGACTTCCTAAATGGAGGAAAAACCCATATTCCTTTGTCATGTCTCGTGGTTCGTGCGTGGTAGGTAAACATGAAAGAAATGGATACATGAGACATTATGTGTTGAATTCCAACAAGAAATTTCAGCACCTACACTAGTGTGGGACAAGGAGGTCCAAGTAGCACCTACACTAGTGTGAGACCACAGGTCTTAACAGCACCTACATTGGTGTGGGCTAAATTTGGTGCATGTCTATTTTAGTTATCCCTTAATTAATATGGACAATAGAATGTAATCTAATCTAAAAATAACTTGTAATAGTTAATTGAATGTGTTAAACTCAGTTAACTCATGAATTTCTAGTTGATGGTAGTTGGTGAGGCATGCAATTGTAACATAGTTCGAAGTGCAATGGTGCATTAGTTAATGTAGGTTGTAATCCGTTTACCTCAGTTAAGTGAGTTAAAATCAATTGTGCTAGTTGTAACTATTTGATACACTAGTGAGAGATAAAATGAATTAAATTTATTTAATTCACAATTAGTGATCTCACATGCAACTGAGCATTTACTATTATTAACTGCGTGCATGTCAGTTCCAGTGGAGACCCAATTGAGATCTAGGTGAAAGGTAAGTTGGCTATGTTGATATTGCAACAAGATGATGAGCTTAGTGCAAAGAATTCACCTTCACTAAGTGGGCCCACAGGCTATTTTTGGCGCAAAGTCTATTTTTAGACATGTCGATCATGAGTCTATGAGTTGCAGGATGCTATTTGTGGATGGTTGGTCAAGTTGGAAAAATAGATGGACTTCTATTTTTAGACATATTGGGAAGAATCTATTTTTATATTGCCAGTCTAAAAATATATATGTCGAATATTATTAGCTCTTAATAATATTTGGACTATAAACATTATCTTATTCTCTTGGAGAACTTCAGTTAAGTGCATAGATGTGGCATGCATCCGACGAAGGAATTACGCTATTCCCGAGGGTTGAGGGAGCTATTGCATGGATATTTTAGTTAGAACCCATGCACAGAGTTCTTGTTAATTTGCTAGTTGATGGAGTTGTGTTCAGCTTTAACTAAGTTAAACATAGTTGAGCTTGCTGTATCTAGTCTAACCGATTGATACACTAGTGAGAGTGGTGTGTGAATTAATTATTAATTAATCTTTACCACTATTAACTCATTAATCAACTAAATAATACATCAGTTAACTACAGCCTATGGATGGGCCAAGGAGACCATGGAAGAGGTAGGTGAAAGAGCAGTGTGACTATCAAATGTGACTATATCATGAAGATTTGCACAACCAAGGGATTGAGATAATGAGGATTAAGTGCTGGAGGCTGGACCACCAGTTCATTCAGAGCTATTCTTCGCCAGGGATTTGCACAAGAGAGGCAAAGTATCGTGCGTAGATTGGAGCATGTGGATTGCTAGGATCTATTAATAGTGTAGCAATTGGAGATTGTATTGAGAGCTTGTGAGGAGCTTTGTATAATGATTGTTATGATGGATTTATTAGTAATATAATGATAGTTACTACCTTTAAGATTTGCTAAACATCGTGTTCATATGTGATTGTTTATGGTTTTAATGTGCGCATGCGATTGTTTTTATTTCCGCAATTAATGATCAATGGTAGAAGAGATTCTGTATTATGCATGAAGTTAAAATAGTGTGTGATCAAGAGAATCTCGGTGAATAATATATCATTTATTCAAATTTCTACATGGTATCAGAGAGATATTGATCATTGGAGCAATTGCAAAACATTGAAGCGGTTGAGTTTTGAGCTGGTGGAATTTGAATTTGCAGCAGTGTTTTCTTGGTGTCGAAGTTGAGATGTTTTTCAAAGGATTGCGATTGGAGTATTCCCTTGAGGGCAGCTCGAATTATATTGCATGGAAGGAGAGGATGGAGGTGGTGCTGGATGACAATGGGTTGAAGGAGTTCATAGATGCAGAAATTCCAAAACCTACTTCTAGCGATGCTGCCGCACTTGACGCATGGCAAAAGAAGACAAAAAAGTGTCGAAGAATTCAGTTGGAAGGTGTCAAGGATCACATAGTGTCCAGCCTTCATGGTAAGGCTTCTCCATTCTTGATGTGGAAAGCGTTGACAGAATTATTCCAAAGCAAGAGCGACCAGAGGAAGTTGGCACTCAAGGATAAAATCAGGAACATAAAAATGGAGAAAGGTGACAGTATGCCCAAGTACCTCACGAAGTTCATCCAATGTAGGGATGAGCTGGGAAGTGTGGGGGTGACTGTAGATGATGAGGACTTGGTGAGCTTGGCTCTCCTTGGGCTTCCTAAGAGTTGGCATTCCTATCAGGACTCTGTCAATGGTTGGGAGAAATTGCCAGGATGGGAGCGACTTTGGTCGGATCTTGTGCAAGAGGAGATAAGGCGAAGTACTAGAGATGGATCTTCATCAAAGAACTCAGATGAAGAAAATTTCGCTTTGGCTGCCAAATCAAGGAAGGGGAAGAGCAAGAAGAATGCTTCTCAATCCGGTGCGAAAGGCAAGAACCAGGACATGTCCAAGGTGAAGTGCTTTCACTGTCACCAACACAGACATTACGCCACTAATTGTCCACAGAAGAAGAAAAATAAGCAGGCTGTTGGATCTGCAGCTGGAGAGGCCTTAGCCTCGTAGTTTGAGCTGGATTTTTCACTGATCGCATTCTTGGTCTCAAGTATGATGGGTTCAATGTGGTTTTTTGACAGTGGTGCGTCTTTTCATATGACCGGAGACAAAGATTTGTTTACTGATCTGGATGAGAAAGATCTTGGAGTGCACATCGAGATGGGTGATGATGATAGATACAGTGCGACCGGTATCGGTACCATTTCCTTTGAGAGGGAGTCTAGTAAACCCTTCGTATTGAAGGAAGTGATGCATATTCCATGATTGAAGAAGAATCTGATCTCGATGGCCATGTTAGAAGACAAGGGATATGATGTTGTCTTTAGTGAGGGAAAGGCTTCCCTGCGCAGTAAGGCAACTGGTGAAACCCGAAGGATAGGGGTTCGAGTTAAGAACCTTTATCAATTGCAAGTAGATGGCTACGCAGCAATGGCAGGAAAGGCAGAAGGAGTGGTGAGCCGGGATGATGGTGAGTTGTGGCACCAGAGATTGGGCCACCTTCACCATGGAGCTTTGAAGATACTGCAACAGATTTATACTGGGCTTCCTAAGGGTACTCTTGCGCAGTCAGATCAGTGCAAGGGATGTACCTTGGGAAAATTTGTGAAAGCCACCTTTCACGAGAAGGATAGTCATGCCACGACGATCCTTGAGATAATTCACATAGACATGTGTGGAACTTTCTCAGTAGCTTCGACAACAAAGCAAAGGTACTATGTGATATTTTTTGATGATTTTTCTCGGAAGTGTTGGATCTTCTTCATGCAGAAGAAGAGCGAGACATACTCAAATTTTTGTGAGCTCAAGGCACTGGTTGAGAAAGAATCGGGGAAGCAGGTGAAGGCTCTTAGGAGCAACAATGGTGGTGAATTCATCTCTGGTGAATTCAAGGAATTTTGCAGTGCAGAAGGAATTCGAAGAGAGCTCATAGCACCTCATAACCCACAACAGAATGGGGTTGCTGAGCGGAAGAACAGAACGATCATGGGTGCTGCATGGGCGATGTTGCATGATCAGGGCCTACCCCTTCACTTGTGGGCGGAGGCATGCAATACTGCAGTATATGTGCAGAACCGTTGTCCTCACAAGATACTTGGCATGAGTACACCGGAGGAGGCATTTTCTGTTAAGAGGCCCGATATTTCCCATTTGAGGATTTTTGGTTCACATGTCTACTTGCATGTGACGAAGGATGCCAGGAAGAAGCTGGATCCGACCGCAGAGGTTGGGATATTTGTGGGGTACATTGATACACCCCACAACTATCATGTGTATTTTCCAGATAGTCGCAAGACTGTTGTGCGACGGGATATCAAATTTCAGGAGGAGAAAGCCATGAAGTGTTCGCTTGAGAAGGAGCCACACTTGCATGCAGATGAGGAGCTATTAGTTCCCAAGGATGAGCTTCTGCTGACGGATCACAAGAGGAAGTTCAAGGGAGTGGAAGAGACCACGGCAACGCCAACCATCGTATGGGCTAAGCGCACCACAAGAAGCTGATTGATTGGCCTGGGCAGCGGCAGAGGATCAGAGAGCACCTACATCATAGTGCAGATAGAGAAAGTAACCTGATCGATACACTGGATACATTGCTCTTATGAGCAAGTGTATCATGACAGAGCCATCCTCTTTCGAGGAAGCTGTGGAGGACCCTGCATGGGTAGATGCCATGGTGCAAGAGTATGATTTGATTGTCAGAAACAGTGCATGGGAGATTGTCCCAAGGCCAGAAGGAAAATCAGTGATGGGTTCAAGATGGATCTACAAAGTGAAGCAAGTAGCTAACGGGAGTGTGGAGAAGTACAAGGTAAGATTTGTTGCCTAAGGCTTCTCACATATTGAGGGGATCGATTATGAGGAAACCTTTGCACCTGTCGCAAGGTATTCTTCCATATGGACGATTCTTGCTCTCTCAGCGCAGATGTGGTGGCACATTCATCAGATGGATGTGAAGACTGCATTCCTCAACGGAGTGATTGAGGAGGAGGTGTACATAGAGCAGCCCAAAGGTTACGAGATCTTCAGCAGCGAGTCGCATGTGTGCAGGCTCAAGAGAGCGTTGTATGGGTTGAAACAAGCACCTCGTGCTTGGTACACACAGATAGACAGTTATTTTACCGGACTTGGATTCTCCAAGAGTGAGGCGGATCCGAACCTATACCAGATTGTGGTGGAGGGTAAGTTGCTGATCATTGTACTTTATGTAGATGATTTCATTTTGACGGGTGATGAACTATTGATACTCTCATGCAAGGATGATCTTGCAAAAGAGTTTGAGATGAAGGACTTTGGCCTCCTTCATTATTTCCTGGGATTGGAAATTTGGCAGCGCAGTGATGGATTGTTTGTGTCTCAAGGCAAGTATGCCCGAGAGATACTGGAAAAGTTCAACATGCATGGCTGCAAGCCTATTGACACTCCTCTTCCTAGTGGATGGAGGAAACAGGATGCTACATCGGCAGAAGTAGCAGATGCCACTGTTTATCAACATTTGGTGGGGTCGCTTATGTATCTGGTCAATACACGACCCGACATATGCTATGTTGTTAACCAGCTTTCATAAGCTATGGTTAAGCCAACCAAGCTCTTCTGGAAGGCAGGAAAGCATGTATTGAGATATCTCAGAGGCACATTGGGATATGGATTATGGTACGGATAGTCGGATGAGGTGAAGCTGTGTGGCTTCACGGATGCAGATTGGGCAGGGAGCCCAACGGACAGAAAGAGCACATCTAGAGGGATTTTCAGTATCGGGTCGACAGCAGTTTCTTGGTACAACAGGAAGAAGAGATGTTAGTGGCACTCGATTCGACGGAGAGGCCAAGTATATGGCAGCAAGTTTGGCTGCATGCGAGGCTATATGGATGAGGAAGATCTTGGTCGGGTTGTTCGGTTCACACTTAGATCCTATTGTGATATATTGTGATAATTAGAGTTGCATAAAACTCTCGGTTAATCCAGTATTTCATGATAGATCTAAACACATTGACATCCGGTATCATCATATCAGAGATTGTGTGCAGCGAAAGATCATGTTACTTTCTTACATTCCTACAGAGGATCAGGATGCTGATATCTTGACGAAGGTGCTCACCAGGAGCAATTCGAATACCATCAAGGCAGGATCGGGGTGGTAGATAATCCCTATCTTGTTGAGAGGAAGTGTTGAGATTGCAACAAGATGATGAGCTTAGTGAAAAGAGTCGCCTTCACTAAGTGGGCCTGCAGGCTATTTTTGGCGCAACTCTATTTTTAGACTATGTCTATTTTTTAGACATGTCGATCATATTCTATGAGTTGCAAGATGCTATTTGTGGATGGTTGGTCAAGTCAAAAAAAATATATGGACTTCTATTTTTAGACATATCGGGCGGAATCTATTTTTAGATTGCTAGTCTAAAAATAGATATGTCGAATATTATTAGCTCTTAATAATATTCGGACTATAAACATTATCTTATTCTCTTGAAGCACTTCAGTTAAGTGCACAGATGTGGCACATGAGCTAACAGAAGGAATTACGCTATTCCTGAGGGTTAAGTGGAGCTATTGCATGGATAATTCAGTTAGAACTCATGTGACAGAGTTTGGTGGAGTTATTGAGCTAGTTGATGGAGTTGTGTTTAGTTTAACTAAGTTAAACATAGTTGAGCTAGTTGTATCTAGTCTAACTGATTGATACACTAGTGAGAGTGGTGTGAATTAATGATTAATTAATTCACTAATTATTAACTCATTAATCAACTAAAGAATACATCGGTTAACTACAATGCATGGACGGTTTCGGTGGAGACCGGTAGAGGTTGGTGAAAGAAGCGATTAATGACATCGGTTGTGACTATCTTGTTGCATGATTTGCAACAACCGGTGATTGGAGATGCCAATGGGATTGTGCGAGCAAGGCCGGACCAATTTGAGTTCATTCGAGCCATTCTTTAGCGGTGATTGCACGGTAGGCGAGGCTATCGAGGTGGCGGGAAGTTGGAGCATGTGATTTGCTAGATCGGGCTTGATTACTGTGTAGAAATTGGAGATTGTACTGAGAGCTTTGTATAATGATTGTTACATGATCTCTATGACATATAATATATAGATAGTTGGGGGTTTTCAGCTTTAAGCTTTCCCATAAAATATTGTGTTCATATGTGTGATTGTTTATGGTTTTAATGTGCGTATGCGATTGTTTTTATTTCCGCAATTAATGATCAATGGTAGAAGAGATTATGTATTGTGCGTGAAGTTAAAATAGTGTGTGATCAGGAGAATCTCGGTGAATAATATATCATTTATTCAAATTTCTACAGGCTATCATTTGTACAATTATTGGGTTGCACCCATGCAACAAAAAACCCATTGGATTTCCCATGATAATTGCGCAGTCAAGGAAGGCCGACATTCCTATGGAATAGGGATTGCATTCCACATGAATTGCGCAAGGCAAGAAGGTTTTCAGGAGGTAGAAAATTGACTAAGTATTGGTCAATTTTATCTAGGACAGTGTGAGACAATTAGTTGAGTACATGAGGGCTCTTGTGAGAATAGTTGTATGTAATTTTTTTGCATATCCATGTTGAATATACAATAGAAGATAATAGGGTTTTGAGCATCAAGCTTTCCCCGGGAAATTATCTGTGTTGTGGTTTGATTGATTCTTCTTTGCTTCATGTGATAGGCGATTGTGTTTTTAATTCCAGAATTGATTTGTAGAGTGATTCAGTATCTATATTTATCACATTGTTAGATCGGATTGAATCCATGATATACATGTTTGTTGTATAATTTCTACATGGTATCGGAGCACAGGAAATCACAATAGTGAAGGAGGATCTGAGTTGGTGACTGAATAGAATTCGAATTTGCAGAAAGACTTTCTTGGTGCTACAACTGATTCAGGATCGAAATGGCTTTCAATGGCTTGAGATTGGAGTATGCACTCGAGGGCAACTCTAAATATATTTCTTGGAAGGAAAGGATGGACGCAGTACGCAAAGAGAATGGCTTGAAGTAATTCACTGATAATGATGTTCCTAAACCCTTTGTGACAGATGCTACAAATATTGATGCATGGAAAAAGAAAGTGGCGAAGGCGAGGAGGATCCTACTGGAGGGAGTACGAGACCAAATTGTCTCAAGTCTCCATGGAAAAGTGACACCATATGCTATGTGGAAATTTTTGATGGATCTATTTTAGAGCAGTAGTGACCATAGGAAATTGGCACTGCAAGATAAACTCAGGAAGATCAAGATGGAGAAAGGCGACTCCATGCCAAAATATTTAACAAAGTTTGTCCAATGTCGGAATGAGCTAGCGAGTGGTGGAATTGTTGTCGATGATGATGATTTGGTGAGTCTAGCTCTCCTAGGACTTCCCAAGAGTTGGCATAGTTATCAAGACTCTCTCAATGGAAGGGAAAAACTTCTAGATTGTAAACGACTATGGTCGGATTTGGTGTAGGAGGAGTTCAGACGGAATACCAGAGATGGAATTTCATCTAAGAATGAAGATGAATAAGATTTTGCTTTGGCGGCCAAGGTGAAGAAGGGGAAAGGAAATAATTTACATTCGAAATCCAAATCCAAAGCTGGCAAGAAGCGTGACATGTCCAGAGTGAAGTGTGTTCACTTTCACGAGCATGGGAATTATGCTACTAACTATCCACAAAAGAAGAAGAACAAGAAGGCTTCAGGATCTGCAGCCGGTGAGGCTTTGGCCTCGCAATTTGAGCTTGACTTCTCATTGATCGTATGCATGGTGTCAAGTGCATTGGGATCTGTGTGGTATTTGGATAGTGGTGCTTCCTTTCACATGATGGATACAAGGAAATTTTCAGCAGCTTGGCGGAGAAGGATCTCCAAATGCATATCGAAATGGGTGATGACAGGTGGTACAGTGCTACCGGGATTGGTACCATTACCTTCCAGAGACAATCAGGTAAACCCTTTCAATTAAAATATGTAATGCATGTACCAAGTTTGAAGAAAAATTTAGTCTCAGTTGCAATGTTGGAGGATAGGGACTATGATGTTGTTTTCAGTGAAGGAAAATCTTTCTTGCGACACAAAAAAACAGGACAAGCCAAGAAGATAGGGATTCGAGTTAAGAATATCTACAAGCTGGATGTAGATGGCGACACAAAATTGATGGGAAAGGCAGACAAAGTGGTGAGCTAGGATGAGGGTGAGTTATGGCACAATAGATTGGGCCATCTTCACCACAGAGCCTTAAGAGTCATGCAACAGATTTATACGAGTCTTCCCAAGGGTACACTTGTGTAGTCAGACACATGCAAGGGATGTACTATGGGAAAATATGTAAATGCCACCTTTCATGAGAAGGAGAACCTAACCTCGGGGATCCTTGAGAGAGTTCACACAGATGCATGTGGACCATTCTCTGTTGCTTCGACAACAACGCATAAGTACTATGTGATATTTGTTGATGAATTTTCTCGTAAGTGCTGGATCTACTTCATGTAGAAGAAAGATCAGACATTCTTGAAGTTTCTCGAGTTTAAAGCACTGGTGGAGAAAGACATGGGGAAGCAAGCGAAGGCTCTTAGGAGCGATAATGGTGGTGAGTACATCTCTAACGAATTCAAGAACTTATACAACAAAGAAGGAATTCAGAGAGAACTGATAGTGCCTCATACCCACAATAGAATGGGGTCGCTAAAAGAAAGAACAGAACGATTGTGGGTGCAACAAGAGCGATGTTGCATGATCAGGCCCTATCAATGCATCTATGGGCGGAAGCATGCAAAACTACGGTATTTGTGCAAAATCGTTGTCCTCATAGGATACTTGGAATGAATACACCAGAAGAGGATTTCACTAGTAAGAAACCTGATGTTTCACATTCTAAGATTTTCATTAGGGGAATTTTGAGGTCTAAAATGGGCCTCCTAAGAAAAATGTTGAACCAAAATAAACTTTATAAGAACCAATAGGATCCAAGATGATGATGTCAACCATGGGGGATGATACCATTTTTTAAGTTAAAGGGTAAAAATATTAAAAAATAATAAAATAATAAAACTAGTTTTTCAACTCGTATTTTCAACTTATTGCAATCACATTTTTCATGTATTTCTCATTTTTCATGTAGCAGGGTCCATATAAAGTATGCAACATGGGTAATCCTTGGATAAGGAATTAAATTTTTCGTCCAACGAGTACTCCCGCTCGAAATTTGAGTAAAAACTTTGGGATATAAGTTGAAAATACAAGTTGAAAAAGTAGTTTTTTTTTTCCCCTCTAAAATTTGATGATGTCATCAAATCTTGTTTTATTATTTCCACTATTATTTTATAATTTCATTAGGAGGCCCATTTTAGACCTCAAAATTCCCCTAATTTGGTTCATATGTTTATGTGCATGTGACCAAATACGCCAGGAAGAAGCTAGAACCGATAGCTGAGATTGGGATTTTTGTGGGGTACATTGAAACTCCCCACAACTATCGGGTCAATTTTCCAAACAAAAGAATGACTATTGTGCGACAGGATATAAAATTTAATGAGGAGAGAGACATGCAATTGTCCCTTGAGAGGGAGCTGGATTTGCATGCAGAGGAGGAACTCTTGGTTGCTAAGGATGAGCCTCAAGATGTGGAGCAGCCACATGCAGAGGATCATGGAGTGGAAGAAAATACTCATGCAGAGCCATCCATCAGAAATGGTAGAAGGGACACCATGAAAGTTGATAGATTGAGACTTGATGCTGTAGAGAATGTAGGAGCCCCTACTTCACAATGCAGACAGAGATAGTCTCTAGATAGGTTTACTGGATACATGGCTCTTATGAGAAAATGTATTGCGATGGAACCATCTTCCTTTCAGGAGGCAATGCAATAACCAATTTGGGTTGCTGCAATGGTGGAGGAGTATGACTCCATTGTCAAGAACAATGCATGGGAGATTTTCCCAAGAATATTTGGGAAATCAGTGGTTGGATCTAGATGGATCTACAAGGTAAAGCAAGCTGTTGATGGGAGTGTGGAGAAATACAAGGCCAGATTTGTGGCCCGGGGATTCTCACAAATTGAGGGGATTGATTACAATGAGACTTTTGCACCAGTTGCAAGGTACTCTTCCATTAGATCCATCCTTGGACTCTAAGTGCATATGGGGTGGGGCATTCATCAGATGGATGTGAAAACTACGTTTCTCATTGGAGTCATTAAGGAAGAAGTGTACATAAAGCAGCCGGAAGGTTTCGAGATCTTCGACAGTGAGTCACATGTGTGTCGACTCAAGAGAGCACTGTATGGGCTGAAGCAAACACCTCGTGCTTGATACACTCAGATAGATAGCTATTTCACCGAACTAGGGTTCACCAAAAGTGAAGTTGATGCAAACCTGTACCAGATTATGGTTGAGGGTAAGCTATTGATTATTGTACTTTGTGTTGATGATATAGTTTTGACTGGTGATGAGTAGTTGATACACCCATGCAAGGAGGATCTTGCAAGGGAGTTCAAAATGAAGGACATGAGACTCCTTCATTATTTCCTTGGCTTGGAAATATGGCAACGGGATGGTGAAATTTTTGTTTCTCAAGGCAAGTATGCCAAAGAGATACTGGCTAAGATTCACATGGAGAGATGCAAACCCATGGAAACTCCTCTTCCATGAAATTGGAGGAAAGAGGATGCTCCTTATGGAGAGGTAGTGGATGCTACTTTCTATAGGCAGTTAGTTGGTTCAGTGATGTACTTAGTGAACACTAGACCAAACATTTGCTACTCAGTTAACCGGCTGAGTCAAGCTATGGTTAAGCCTACCAAGCTATTTTTGAAGGCGGGGAAGCATTTCTTGAGATACTTGAGGGGCACATTAGAGTATGGATTATGGTACAGAAGGAAAAAGTGAGTGAAGCTTCAAGGCTTCACGAAAGCAGATTGGGCAGGCAGTTCATCAGACAGAAATAGCACATTAGGAGGGATCATCAGCATAGGATCAACAACATTTTCTTGGTACAATAGGAAGCAGCGATCTGTTGCACTCAGTTCAGAGAAAGCAGAGTACATGGCAGTAAGTCAAGCTACATGTGAGGCTATCTGGATGAGAAATATATTCGTTGGTTTGTTTGGTTCTCATATGGATCCGGCAATGATACATTGTGATAATCAGAGTTGCATTAAACTCTCGATTAATCACGTGTTTCATGATAGGTCCAAGCACATAGATATATGGTACCTCCATCTCAGATATTATGTGAAAAGGTGAATAATGTGACTTCAATACATTCCCACGGAAGATCAGGATGCATATATTCTAACGAAGGCGCTCACCAAGAGCAAATTCAAATACCATAGAGGCAGGAGCATGGTGAAGGATAATCCCTTTCTTGTTGAGAGGGAGTGTTGAAGTTCAACAAGAGATTTCAGCACCTACACTAGTGTGGGACCAAGAGGTCCAAGTAGCACCTACACTAGTGTGGGACCACAAGTCTTAGAAACACCTACACTGGTGTGGGCTAAATTTGGTGCATGTATATTTTAGTCATCCCTTAATTAAGATGGACAATAAAATTTAATATAATCTCAAAATAAATTGTAATAGTTAATTGAGTGTGATAAAGTCAGTTAACTCATGAATTTTTAGTTGAGGGTAGATGGTGAGGCATGCAAAGTAATTCTAGTTGTAACATAGTTCAAAGTGAAATGGTGCATTAGTTAATGCGGGTTGTAAATAGTTTAACTTAGTTAAGTGAGTTAAACTCAGTTGTGCTAGTTGTAACTGTTTGATACACTAGTGAAAGATCAAGTGAATTAAATATTATTTAATTCACAATCAGTGATCTCACATGAAATTGAGTATTTACTATTATTATATGCATGCATGTCAGTTCCAGTGGAGAGCCAATTGAGATATAGGTGAAAGGGAAGTTGACTATCAGTTGTAGGATTATTGGGTTGCACCCATGCAACCAAACACCCATTGGATTTCCCATGATCCTTGCGCAGTCAAGGAAGTCCAAAATTCCTATGGAATGGGGATTGCATTCCACATGAATTGTGCAAGCAAGGCAGGCTGTCAGGAGGCAGAAAATTGACTAAGTATTGGTCAGTTTTATCTAGGGCAATGTGAGACAGTTAGCTGAGTACATGAGGGCTCCAGGGAAAATTTTAAGGATTGACATTTATCTTAAAGTTTAAAAACTAGGCGAATCTTAGTAGTCCCCAATATGCAAATTGTAAGAATTTTGATGTTATTTTGTAAAAATATTTAGTTTTCTAATAATTTTATATTAGTATATATAATTTTTTGGCGATTTTTAGGGTAAAATATTTTTATACTATAAAATTTGGGCGAATCAATTTTAAAAAAAATGGAAACTGGCGAATCTTTTTTTTGGAAAAAGCATGGAAAATTAGCCAACTTGCGAATATTAGCCCCTAAAATTTTCCATGGAGGGCTCTTGTGAGAAGATTTGTATGTAATTGTTTCATGTATCCATGCTGAATATACAATAGAAGATAGTGGGGTTTTGAGCAGCAAGCTTTCCCCGGGAAATTATCTGTGTTGTGGTTTAATTGATTCTTCTTTGATTCATGTGATTGGCGATTATGTTTTTAATTCCGCAATTGATTTTTAGAAGTGATTCAATATCTAGCTTTAGAACATTGTTAGATTGGATTGAATCCATGATATACATGCTTGTTGTATAATTTCTACAGGATGGTGGGAAGAGAGAGAGAGAGAGAGAGAGAGAGAGAGAGAGAGAGTTCATGAGAGAGGGGAGCCATGGTGAAAAGGAAATTATGGGAAGTTTGATTCATAAGAACATGGTTGGGAAAGGTATGAAATATTTGAAGAAACCAAAAAATTGTGTTAGGATTGTGGGTGTCGATGTGTTGGGCTAGGCATACCAGGTTTCATCAGAATGCAGGGAGAAAGCATGGGAAAATTTTGCGAGGTTCATAAACTCGGGTTTGGACTATGGCTGCACACGGTGTAGCATGGACAAGGAAAAATAGGTGGAGGTGCATATTTCTCTAGATTCTCAGTAAATGGAGACTTTATGCACTTTATATTCCTAGTTTGCAAAGGGGAATCTGTTTCTTCTTAGTGATTTTTGGATTCATAGTAGGACAACAACGTGCTCTGGATTCCTGGTATAGGGTGGATACATTTGTCGCAGTATTGTATGGTTTAAGTGGGTGGAGATGAGGTGGTCTCTAGATTCCCTAAACTAGTTGACTGGATTGGTTTTAATTCCCTTGAGCACTTCTCCTCAAGCTTTGAATCTGTCTCGAGGGTGGTTGACTGTAAGAAAGAATAATAGTGCAGTTAGCCTATAGTTCAGTGGAGAGTTGAAGTCCTACACTTTGTTTCCATTTGTACACTTTATAAGATAATTTGCTTACTTATGAATTTGTACATGTTAAGTTAATGTGAATGTTTGTTGTTTTTGCTATAGAGAAGGCTCTCGTAAAGAGGGCTATATATTTTCATATGTTGTGATGAGAGGAATGCATGTTTAATCCTCATGGTATTGGGACTTGAAGATCCTTGCATGGTTGCCATATTCATAATGATTTCCATGGATTATTGACTAGTTGGAAGGTTTCTATAGTGATTGAAATCTCATGGTCTGTTTATTATGCTTAGTTAAATATCTATGGGTTTAGGAGGTTGTTTAAAGTGTTAAGAATGCATGTATTTGGTTATATAGTTTGCATGGTTTGTAGGGTGATATTTTCCTTACTTCAGAATCTGCAAGGGAAATTCATGTTTTATTGATGTATTGCATGGATTTTTATTGTTGTGGCATATCCCACTGGGTGTTTTAGCAACATATTTTGGCTTGGATTCGATTCTTGAGAGGAAAGAAGGTTCATGCATGTGAGAATTTTTTTTTTCACTATCAGAACTGAGAGATTTCTTACATTGCTAATATGATAGTGAAATATCTTGTGTGAGGTGTTATGGGTAGATCTAAGACCTAGAGAAAGGCATGGTTAATTCCTTGGAGGAATTTAAGAAAAACCTAGAAGAAAAATATGGATTATTAAGTCTATAAAGAGTCTGAAATATGAGGCTAGACTAGGCTTGGTACGGAATGGACTGGGAGATTAGGCATTAAGGATAAAGGGCATAAGTTTTACCATTTTTTTTAGTTAGGACTTATTTGGGGGTACAAATTAGTTCATGGTTAGGACTTTTTTAGGGTCTAAAATAGTTCAAGTGTCTAGACTAGTTCATGGTTAGCGCTTTTTTAGGGGTTTGGACTAGTTTGAGGTTACGAATTGTTTGGGGACCCACACTAGTTTGGGGTTAGTAATTGTTCGCGTGTATGGGGTCCTGGGAATTTTGTGTGCACGAGGTAGTCTGGAGTCAGATGTGGGCTTTGGTATAGACTAAAGCAAGGGTTTGGGGGTTTGGCGGGGTTCGGCAGGTGTTTCACGCTGCAGACCTGAAAACCCAAATTTTCATTATAACATAAATTCTCTACTGAAGACACTAAGGGGTAAGTTTGGTGGGGCCCTTGTGAATTTGTGACATGGTAGGTGCTACGTATGTATGTATAATGATGCATTTGCATATAAAGGTGATGTGGACCACCTAGGTGAGGTGGGGTTTCCATGTGGGCGTCACAGGGGTGCCATGTGGTGGTACCTTGTGGACATGGCGAGGGTTTATTAGCCAAAATTTAAACGACCATAAATTTCAATTAAGGAGTCAGATTCTGATAAAATTTATATCACCTGAAAAATCTCGACGAGCCAAACATGATGGTAGTATTTATTCTAAGTTTTAGTGAAGTTGAGAAAAGAGGAATTTTGTGACCCCATTTCCAAGACAAGATTATTGAGGTTGGGTTAAATGAAATTAAAAACTTCCACTTAGCTAGTTTAAGCTAAGGGGGTGAAAGGGACTATTACATAGTAGTACCAAAGCATGATTCAACACTTGTACTTGTATGGGATCGAGAATAAATAGAATTGGCCTAAAATAAATTGTTAAAGAGCTCTATTACAAAGTGTTTTAGTTGAATGTGAATGAAATTTGATTTATGGCATTACATGATGACTACAATGATGTTTCTAATAAGTTAAGTTATTTTTACAAATGTACTAACTATAAACTTGGTGTTTCTGATAACCTCATAACCATGTACATATGGCAGGATTACCAAGGTGATAATGGATATGTTTATTGTTATTAAGACTTGGATAACAATTATGTGTCTATGAAAACACATAAAAATACACTAGGGACAACAAAAACAAGGGATGAGTAGTAGAATGAAATGATATAGCATTGACAGTTCATAGCATGGGCATGAGGAAGAATCAATTGAGAATAGAGGAGAGGCAGGATCTCTTAACTAGATGGATACATTGAACCTCTGAGGTTTGAAAATCAGAGGTATTTTTTCTGCCTTTTTAGACTTAAGAGACTATTTATGAAAAGGAACATTTGGAGTTTTCTTTTTTCGCCTCTTTTAAAACTCTCTAAACATGAAAAATATGTCGAGTTTTACCTTCAATGGGCTCATTAAAACATCTAAAAATGATGGAATTGTTGAACATGACAAGGTCAAACCACTCCTTCTCAGGTTTCATTAAATATACTTGGAGGGATTCATCCACAGGATGAACTTACATATCAAGCATATGTTATCCTCCTCAAGCTTGTTAAAAAATAAAGAGGGAATGACCAATATGTTTGGGTCAATTGGGAAAACCGGGGAGTCCATTTTTCTAATGGCTGCGAGTCGCTCTAGAACATGACACTTTTCCACTTCATCTCCATGGCTGTTGGGTTGGGTAATATGCTTGTCTTTTGGTTGTCATACCGTTTTTAGAGCCTCCATTTCAGTTTTGTTTCAATGCTACCAATTCCATTCAATTTCATCGATGCATTCATGAGAATTAATTAATTTGATCTCTACTACGATACTCTTAAGCCTTCATTTCATGTCTGCCTTTCCTGATCTAGTTCCATATTAGCATCATTCTAATAATTTTGTCTCAATCATGATACCCGTTTCGTTTCGTTGATGGGGGATACATCAAAGCCCTCCTGTGATGGGTCACTTACTATCAGCATCAACACATCATCCAAGAATTTGACTTAGAAACACTGTTTTGGTACCTTGGTGCTTGCATACATCAATGGAAAGTTTCCTCGCTCTCGACAATAAGTTTACATCAATGGATAGTTTCCTCGCTCTCGGTGACAGGTTTACATCAATGGTATTCAACCGAAATATTCTATGTAGTGTTTGACTTCAACTCATTTACTCACACCATACAAATTGTGTCGTAGTACCTTGAGAGCCATTAACATCATCGATGGTTTCTCTCATGTTTGTTAACGACTTACATAATTCGTCGGTAATCAGATGGCATCTACCATATTTTTCAATTCCAACTCATTGATTCACATGGTCAGAATCATACATCAGTTGGTCATGTGAATGAGATAGAATACCCCGAATCTAGTTTCATCCATCCGGGCTTTGATTTCAGGAGTTATACAAAGATCACAATGAATAATGGTCATGATCATCTAGATAGTCATCTAGTCATGGGTCCACCAGTTGTATCTATGGACACGTCTTTTGATCATTGTACATGTTATGTTAGATTATGAGTTGAGTATGGGTATGCCTCCCTAAAAAAAAATGGTGTAAATATATTGTAACATATGAAGCTCGACAGTTGTCCTTAATCCCTACTTTTCACAAGGTAAATCACTTCAGTCATCAGTCATCATCTCTGACTTTGCACTTTAGGGGGAATTCTCTTATAGGAAATTTTGTCACATCCTATCAGTGAGCCTCTTAATAGGATCAATCAACATCATATTTCCCCTTGTCACCATCTTGCACAAATACCTAAGCATGTTCCTTTCACCCTCGAGAGTTTTAGTCCTAAACTACATCATATGAGCCAGTTTTAGGACCAACGCTCCCTCTATGCCTACTGGGGTGCAACCACCTACAAGTTGCTCCACTATGGCCAACGTTGGTCACCCAGATTTCTCTCTTTTGCACCTACGTTTGTTATAGAAATCCTGGAGAATGATCGATATTCCAAAAGCTTCCCCTCATAGGAGTTTCCAGAAGTTGTTTCAACAATTTACCTTGGATAAAAAATTCAAATCCTATCCTACCCTAGTTTGGAGTTTTCACCACTTATCCTTTGATCTTATCCCTCCATTAAAGGTGGATTTAAAAGCTTAGAATGGTAATTGGATAAGAACTCCCAACTTACCCTACTTCTCTCTATATCACCAACCTTCTATGATTTTTGGGGTTGGATTTTGGAGAGTGATTATGCCCTTATGCTACTACAATGAGTGGTTATTATCTCATGCATTTAGGGTGATTTGAGGTGCATATTGTGACAAGTAAAGGACAAGTCAACAACTTGGAGGATCTCTTATACATGATCAACTTCTAGTTATGGTTGTAATATCCTTCCCTTCATATTAATGCAAAGAATTCAATTTTTTCCTCTATGTGATGTTATTATTTCACTTATTTCAAGACCATGTTGATTTATTGAAAATATTATTTAGATGATACTGCATAGATCTCGTAGTTTCTTGGCTTGTGTTATCTGACTGTGTAGGTTCTAATTTTGGCAATCATAATTGGAATTGGAGCATCCAAGCTAAAGAAGGAGCGAAGCATGTGACAGATTCCAGGTAGGCCTCACTCCGTTATTTATTACTTTAAGGAAAATAATTGATTTCCTTGTCTCTCTGTTGTTCTAGGTTAGCCACCGACCTAGGGGAGATACTTTTGTCCGCAATTTTAAATTCCATATAATAAATTGGTGACTCCACTAGGGAGCGAAGTATTCCCTTAGTGGTTTCCTTGTCCATTGTCTTTGATTACCGCCTTCACAGACCTTTGTTGTATCATCCAACCAAGAACAGACCTAGGAAGTGGTTTCATTCAACTTTTTCTGAAATTCTTGTGCCAAAATATTATTTCCCAGGCCCAACTCTCCCCCAGTGCCTCTGACAGAGAATTGCACCTTACTCAAGCCCACTCTATACCAGTGTTGCAAAGCGCTGGTGCCTCTTTTGCACCAGCTTGACCCCTGTTTTTGCAAAAATATTTCCACGGTTTTTGAGCCTCCCTTCAATCAACCTGCTTCTAGATGAACTTCACCAAGTTTTGAGTATCTTTTGGTCTCTCCAAAGCCTCCATTTGGTTTGAATTTGTGTTTTTTTTCCTTTACTAATAATTGGTTTTTATTTTTCTTTTCTCTTATCATTTGTTCGCTTGCAAACTGGTTTCGTTTAATTGCTAATCGCTTGGACGAATTGTTGTTCTAGTCCTCATTCTGAAAAGTGTAATTGAACATTTTCATCTTAGTTTTCTTCATTTTCAAAAATTAAGTGTGGAGAAAATATCTTTTTTGCATTGGAATTTAGGGTTTTTCATGTGCATTAGTATAGGAATAGTTGCATCGAAAGGGAAAATATATCTTGCATCTTGTTTGTTGCATATTGTGTGTTGCATTGTGATCGTTTCTTCCCTTCCTTAGCTATATTTTCATTGAAAGAGAAAAAAATTATATTTTCTCATGCTAGATTTTCATTTTAGGATATTCAGGTGACATTTGTGGTGAGCCCCAAAACTGTAACTTAATCAAAGATAAATAGTAAAATTTATTGAATCAACATAAGGGGCATTTGTAACATTAATGTAAAAATTTAGAGGTTTAGGTTAGAGATGTGTTCCGACGTCGTTAAACGTAGGATTTGTTGTTATTTTCTAGTGTTGCATCTAGAGGGTGAAATATTGTTCCACGTATGTAAGTGTATAGGATAGTTATCCATGTACCTTTGGGTATATCAAATGGCGCTCCATGCATTAAAAGTATATGGGAATGCTCTCATCGAACAATTACACATTAGACAACACTACTACAGACTGCAGTCCCACATACCTTTGAGTATATTTTGGGAGTCCCCTATAGGTTGCTATCCATCCATAGGTAACTGATTATGCCGCCTTTTATACCATGATACACCGAACACAACATTTAGGGATATTGGTTGTTGTACATTAAGTACTTGGTTCGCCAAGGTGTATATCTCCCTTCATGGTTGCTTAGTAAACCTTTATGACTAGATTACCTTCATTTTTATTTATATATTTTTTGTGTTAATAAAATTTATTATCCAGCGTGGAAGAAATAATTCTCCTTCCTTTTCATTTGCATAAAATCCAAAATAAGTCGCCTCTTCCTCTAGAGGCTACTCCTAACTGTCGTCAAAAGCATAAGAAAATGAAAAATACCAAATTAGGAACTTTAGACACTACTTATGGCCCTCCTCCTGATAGTAATATGCCAAAATGATCTGTCCCTTTTAATCTCGAACCCGAGATTAAATCTACTCCTATTAGTGACACTGACACAATTGAAACAAAAGTACTTGAAACTTTATTACCCGAGGTCAATTAACTTGACCTTCCTGAGTCAGACACTTTGTTTCTTGAGGTTATTTAACCTGAGGAGACTCAACCATCTTCGCCTGATTCTTCGGGACCTTCCTCTTCTCTTCCTTTTTGTCATACATAACCAATATATCTTGGGCTTGACGGTGAACCTCTTCCATAAAAACTTGTGAGTATTGAATATATCCCTGAGGAAGAGCCTCGTCCTTCTAATCATGTTCATTGGGAAGGAATTTTTTTTTATCAAACTGGTCCTCTTCAATCTCTTCAACCTTCGACGAAATCTCCTTTACCTGATTCTTTGGGCATATCCACGGATCTCTCGCGGAAATATTCATTGTGATTATTAACCATGACTGGAAAATTTGAAATCCAGGCATGTTTCCACCGCTTTGTTTGAGACATCAAGTGTTTCTTCCTCATATATGTTCGCGACATTACCAGGAATTCAATTTTATGGTGGCCCGTCCGTCTGCCTAGTTATCAGTCATTATCTGATCCCTTTTTTGGCGCAGCTTCCAGTCCTTAGACCTCTCCCATGTCATCCAATTCAGGAATAATGTCTGGTACTTATCTTATCAATTCCACATATTCTTCGCCTCTTACTCCAACTACACCTACAATGGAGAGAATTAGGTTGGCCCATATATTAGTGGGAAAAGCTACCCTCAACAACCTAACTCTTCTTATGTTGAGTACCTTCAATCTAGATCACATATGCCTCCATCATCCCCTCCTCCTTTGGCAATGTGGGGGGACCTGTTGTTGGTATATCTCAATATGGTAACCCGCCTAATTATATTCCTCCTTATCCTATGATGGCTGCCAGTGTTTCACAACCTACTTTACCCGTTCAACCTGGTTCATTCTGGGATCGATTACTGAATCCTCAAACTTCACCATCCTCATCGTAAATTTCTATCTATCCGTCAACACCTCTAAAATCTCAAATACATGTGATCCAACCTTTATAGCCTATTCCTAGTTCATGCTTAGTCAAACTGTACAAGGTGCCTCATCTTCTCAATCGCTTGCGCAAGGTACTCCTAAATTTTCGGTAGGTAAAATTATTCATAATTTGGTGTAGTATCAATTGAATCCACCATACTAGGAGGAAATACAAACCCCTATTGGGAAACATTATGGACCACATCAAATAGATTTTCAAGGTCAACAAATCCAAACCCAACCATTCCAGCAGCTTTATCATCATCTTGTTGTGGGGAAACAAAATCACTTGTATGCTAGTTATTAGAACCCTCCATATCCTGGTAACTAGGTTATTTATTATCATAACCCTCCTTATCCATTAATTCGAGTACGTATTGCCCAGACTATTCCTTCATATCCAGGTCATCCTCCTCCGAAATTTAATCCACAGTTTCCTTTTGTGGCTACTCTTGAATTACCAGACTTAACTTGGCTTACTGACAACCCAATTACTGATTCGCCATGGTGGTCGATTATTCCCACCAATTTGCCTTATGATACCCCAAAATTCAATGGGAATCCTAGAAAAGACCCGTTGACACATGTTATGACGTATCATCTATTGTGTTCATCTAACTCCCTTAATGAAGATTCCATTCGACTTTGTATTTTCCAACGAACACTTATGGGTACCGCGGCTAAATGGTATATTGAGTTACCTAGAGCATCGTTTCATGATTTGAACACTTTAGCCACCACCTTCCTCACACATTACAATTTCCCATCAGATAAGAAACTGGAATGGGACGATTGAATAACTTCAAACAATCAGATTCCACTCACATTTCAGATCACATTCATGAGTGGAGTCATCGTCGTCGGTTGATCAAGATTTATGTTCTCAATTAGTTTTTAGCATAATGGTTTTTCAAATCTCTATTAGCTCCCATAATATAATATGTGGCCAAAGGTGGAGTTGTACTCGAAGAACAAGTTATTGCTTGTGATAAATATTTAGATATGGTTTATACCCAATGAGGCACACCCTATGATAAGATACTTAATGCTCTGAAACCTTTAATCATTGTTCCTCCTCCACCCGGTAAATAATATCATGTTGCTGATGTCATTATTGGTTCTACCAGTTCGCAGTTGGAAAGTAAACCATTTGGTATTTCTCTCACTGCTCCTGTGAAAAACCCTCAATCCCATCTTCCTGCAGCTTCTGCTTCCAAGATAAATGTCATTTAATATGATAAAGGCAAGTCTCAACAACAACCTAGAAGCAAGAAGAAAGGTAAAGGTAAGAAAAAGAGAGATTCCTCACCGTTGGATAAACAAACAAATTTTCCTTCCGATGAGAAATGAAAGCCTCGATACCTATGCTTGATTTGCAATGAGGATCACTTTACACGTGATTGTCCGCACCACGTTGAAGTGAATCAATTTCTAAAATCATGCACTTCTCCCACTATGTTGGCTAACTCGTTTCCCAATCAGGAGACTCATATGGTTTCCCTGGACCCTTCTTCGTCTAACACAGATTTTAGGCTTTCCTCCTCAAAGTTGATGTATGATGTTATGGTGGCCACTTAGAATAAGGACTATGTTAATGTGAATCCACTTGACAATCAGGCTATTGATCAACCTGCCAGTTCGACACCGACCTCATCTAATCCTATTCCATTTCTAGTTCCTATGAAATTAAATATCAAGTCTCTAAAGGGTGTTATCCATAAGTCTGATTTCAACCCTTGTTCAAGAGCTGCCCAAAATTATAACATAGTTTAAGACTTGGCTCAGTATCCACCAACTGTGTCAACTCTTGAGATGCTTCCAAACTGCCCCACCCAAAATAAGGTCTCATTTTCAGCTATTGGATGTGTTGATCCATTGGATTCCAACCTAGTAGTTTTCTCCCATGAAAAATATACCCCTCGCCTTCCATCTTAGTTAGATTTTATGATTTAGGTCATTGACCCTAGTAAGAACATTCATCATTCTATTGTGGATGAGGGCGCCTCGACCTACATCATGTCCATGTCTTGCTGGAAGGTGATTGGTTCACCTCAATTGAGTCAATCGACCACCACACTAAAAGCCTTTGATGAAAGGCCATATAAACCTTGTGGGATTTTGAATTCCCTCGAAGTGGCATTGGGGGAAAACCTTCTTTGTTGAAGTAGAAGTTATTGATGAACCTCTTTATTATAATCTTCTACTAGGACATACAAGGTTTTATGTTATGGATGACATTGTTTCGACTTACTTATGAATGATCACCTTTCCTCATAAATGCAGGATTGTAGCCATAGATAAACTCAAACTTTTTGCCTCTGATTCCAATGTTAATGGAAGTGTCCCTCTTGTAAAGAAAGCCCTACAATCCTATCATCATGTCAAATTTGGATTGTTGAAGGAATCATCACTTATGGGGAATTTTTTACTCCCTCATCCTCCCCTTTCCAATTCCTCACCTTCGGTTGCTTATATCAATATGATATTAACCTCTACGATCTTGGCCAATCCATGTATTGTACTTGGGGAAAATGACATCCAAATTTTTGGCGACCGGATGTCGCTTAGCCCCATTAAGAAATATTATGAAACCATATATTCTTCTTGTGCGGGCCATACTTTTTATTTGATCAATTGGTTAGATTGATCACTAGATTATGACAGACCCTCTGATCCTTTCTCACGCATATTCTCAACTGATAAAAGAATCATGGAGATCATAATTTCAGACAACGTGTCGTGGGATGAGTATCACCATCGTTTCTCCTTACCCGATTCCATTAATGATAATCTCGGTGGTGTGTACCTATCTAATTTTGTCGAATCCTTTACAAATTTTGTTTCCATTCATGAGACCGAATTTGAAAAGAACCTCTCGAATATCGAAGAAACAATTCATCTTGATATTTAGGTTAAACCAAGAATAGTAAAATATATTTACATCAGAGCATCTTGTTCTTCATCTGAAATCGAGATTTACCGAGCCCTTTTTCGTGAGTTTAGAGATGTCCTTGCCTGGACGTATGAAGAAATTCCAGGTATCGACCCAAACATAGTGGTGAATGAAATTAAGATGTATCCTGATGCTAAACCTGTCTGGAAACGCCTCCGTCCAGTCAATCCTAAGAAGGCTACTAGGATAAAAGTTGAAATTGAAAATCTCCTTCGGGTTGGTTTCATATACCCCATTCCTTTAACTGATTTGGTATCGAACATTGTCCTTGTCATGAAGAAACATGGAGAAATCCAAGTATATGTAAATTATTGGAATGTAAATCGTGCTTGTACAAAATACAACTATCTGACCCCGTTTATTGACTAGATTGTTGATGACTGTGTTGGCTGCAAGATTTATTCATTTGTGGATGGATTCTCGAGATATAACCAAATCAACATTCTCCCAGTGGACCAACCTAAGACTAAATTTATCTGTCCCTAGGGTAATTTTTCTTATAGAAAGCTCCCTTTTGGTCTAAGGAACACATGGGCCATGTTTAAATGTGTGATGGATTACGCTTTTCATGACATAAATCATATCATGCAACCCTATTTAGACGATATCACTGCTCATTCTAAGCATCGAGCTGATCACCTGATGCACGTACAAACCATTTTTCTGTGTTGTAGACATTATAACATTCAACTTGACCCACAAAAATGTGTGTTCTGCATCAGTTCTAGACAACTCCTTGGTTTTCTCATTTCAAAACAAGGAATTTGTATTGATCCTCTGAAATTCTAGGAAATCGTCGATTTTACTGCACCTTCTTCACTCGTTCAGTTACAAAGACTCCAAGGGAAAGATAAATTTTTAAGGAAGTTCGTTCCTAATTACACTTAGCTGACCAAAGTATTTACCCACTTACTGAAGAAATGGATTCCCTTCCAGTGGGATGGCGTTGCACAAAAAGTGTTTGATTCCTTGAAAGATTTACTGGTTTGGCATCACTTTTATATCGCACTAACTATCAATCCGACTATTTCATGTATCTCGTTGCCTCTATCTCTACTATATCCATAGTGTTGGTCCAAGAATATGATATGTGGACTGAACGTACCATTTATTATCTGAGTCAGAACTCAACGATATTGAGATTGTGTATACTCATGTAGAAAATTTAGATTTAGCGTTTGTTCAAGTCGACCACTGATTTTTCGATTACATATTGCTTCCAAAAAGCTACGGTTGTTTCAGATTTCAACCCTATGACATATATACTTTCATGTCAATTGTTGGGTGGAAAATACTCTAATTGTATTTTTATTCTGCAAGAGTTTGACCTGGAATTCATCAAATCCAAGTCGAAGAATTCCCTAGTTTTTGTCAAGTTAATGTGTGATCTCCCTTCACTTGATGTTGAATCTACATATGAAGATTCCATCCCAAACGAGTCATTGTTTCTGATTTCTTCATATGATCCATGGTATGGATATTTTATGACCTATATCCAAACCCATACTTTCAGACCGAATACCTCTCGCTTTGAGCATCAACGTATCTGATACCAATTCTGAAATTATGTGATTATCAGCGACACCCTTTACCATCACAGTATCGATACAATTTTACATAGGTGCCTCACCCTTGTGGAGGCTGAGAAATTTCTTAATGATTTCCATTCGGGGGCATGTGACAGACATATATATGGTTACACTACCACACAAAATATCTTACGTGTCGGTTACTTTTGGCCCACCATTTTCTGTGACTGTATCCTCACAGTCCAAAAGTGTCATGCATGCCAGATCTACGATCGTAAAGGCTGTGCTCTGCCTCCTCCGTTTCATCCCGTTATCGTTGTTAGCCCCATTTCCAAAAGGGGTATCGAATTTATGACATGTAACCCTCACTTGGTTGGGTGGCATGGTTATATCATTTTCGTTGTTGAATACTCTACTAAGTGGGCCAAAGTGATGCCTACATTCAACAACATTGGTGAAATAACTGCATACTTTTTCTTTAACCACGTGATTTCTAGGTTTGGTGTTTCGAAAGAAATAGTTACAGATCATGAGAAGCATTTTCAGAATCATATGATGACCGAATTAAAATCCAAATTGGGACTTTCACATGAAAATTCCACTCCCTACTATCCTCAGGCTAACAGAAAAGTTGAAGCTATCAACAAAGTTATTAAGACTATGCTTCAACACATGATAGGGGTCCACAAATCATATTGGACTTTTCTTCTCTATGCTACCTTGTGGGCATACCGAACCTCAATAAGGACTGCTATTGGATTCACGCCTTTCCAGTTGGTTTATGGTCTAGAAGCGATCCTTCCCATCGAATGAAAAATTCCATTGCTGAAACTAGCTATCGAACTTCTTCCTGCTACTTCTGCAGAGGAGGAGCGCCTTTTACATCTGACTCATTTTGATGAAACCTGGCGCGATGCCACTTTAGTCAATGAAGCTCATAAAATATGCATCAAAGCGGAATATGACAAAAGTGTCCAACCTAGAGTCTACTCGTAAAAAGATCTGTTTCTCTTATCTGACCAGGAGGTCGATATTTAGGTCCACGGAAGTTCCAAAATATGTGGATGTGCCTATACACTATCAAGCATTCCCTTGCAAAAGGGGCTTTGAGTTGGTAGATCTCGATGGAACTCCACTGGCGCAACCTAGAAATGGGTTATACCTTAAAAAATACTATGCTTGATCTCATGCCTAGTACATTGTGTACATACTGTCTATAGGCATGTTGAGCATGTTTGCAGTGTGTTTTTTAAAGTTTCTCATGGTTTTTGTTGATTCTTTTTACTTTTGGTTTGCATATGTCAACCTCTCTCGAACTGTATATTGGTTATGTTGATGGTGCTATCTGTAGTACTCATAAACTATCCTCTGCAACATGGGCATGCAAGGGATTTGCATTGGCCGCTCTACTAACAACACCATTGAGTATATCGCAGTGGTTGATTTATTATTTGATGTTATTTCACATGGTATCCTTCATATAATCATCAGGATTGACTCACATCTTGTAGTAATACAACTCACTAATATATATTCAGTGAGAAATCTTGTCATCCTTCACATGGTTTTGAGAGTGCGTCTTTCGGAAAGACATTTTGATTTCATGTGATATGAGAACATTTCTAGAAATCTAAACAAATTAGTAGATGCCCTAGCTAATTTTGTTTTAGATAGACATTTGCAATGAATGTAAATAACTTTCAATTAACATCACGTCATATTGAAAGCGAAATAGGAAATAGGAAACACTATATATATATATATATATATATATATATATATATATATATATATAAAGTTTGGTTTTACAAGACGTTTGCCTCGAGAAACATATGGCTACATCGCCTATACACAAACTACATGAAAATATCTAATTTGACAAATCAGTGGTGTGCATGATAAAACGACATTGCACGAGCTATCTAGCGCAATAATTGACCAATATTGCTAGGCACTCTGATAGTGTGTCGCTAATGTCACAATGGAAGTTAATCGACCACGATCTCATCAATCCTGTGTGTCAGCCCCTACATGTGGCAGTCTTAAACAAACCATCCCTCTAGTTGAAACGTTTGTGACTTAAGAACTGGACAAAAGTCATTATTTCTATTGCTGCAGATATATTGCACACTAACTCATCAGATCATTGGACGTAGAGATTGATGATGGAGGATGAAAGGAGATGAAGGAACACAAATGAGAAACAGGGATGTGATAGTGGTATTAGGAATATTAGGGGTGTGCCTATATTAGGCATTTAGTGGAAGATATCACATCTAACCTTGTAATAGGGGAGCATAATCTTATCACACGACAACGAGTGTCTTTAACATTCAACAAATATGGCACTTGGATGCCATTTCCTTCCCATTCTTGTTCTTAGAATATAACAACCTCAAATTCGTTACCTGCAGAAGAAATATCATTGAAGAAAAGCCAAAGTCGACTATAGGAATGATGAGACCAAAGCCAGATAGTTCGGAACCAATCTAATTTTTGTTTTTACAGTTTGGTATTACTTTATTGATAAGAACTACAAGAGGTCGAAGACAAGTTACAGGTCAGATTTTATGAAATATTATTGAGAGGATGTTGGAATAGTGGAAGGAAGACTCAGGTAGATGAAAAATCAGCTCAGAGATGGAACAAAAATTAGCTCTGCTCTAGATTCCTAACAATGACGTTTTGTTGATGCAAGTATGATCGAGTGGCTCTGAACCATTCGGATTTGGTGGCTCCTGGACTCCTCGATTCAAATTGTCCCATTAACTTTGATTTGAATTTGAAATTATTTGTTGGTTCTACTCAGGAGTAGACTTTAGTGTAGGGTTGGGTATTACATATTAAATTTGTCTTTTCTGTATCTGATACTGCAGGGGTAGTTTCAGTCAAGTGAACCTAGTAACATTACTCCTCTCGTACTGTGGGGTAAGTAGTAAATATCAGCGAGATTTTTTGATATATAGTGGCAATTACTGTTCTAATAAAGGATGAACCCTAAGGCTTCTAAGTGCGATAGTACTAGTTGGTGGTTCATATCTCGTACTGGTAGAACTCACAGGTGGTGAATTTTCATTTTCCCTTGGGATCTTAATCCTTACAACTAGTACAAATGTGTCTATATGGATGCATTTCTTGGGATGGGAAACCTTATCAGCCTGAACTCTACCCGAAAACCGTACAACATGCAAGATTTTAACCCGCTCTCACTGGAAACATTGATCGACCTTACCATTCAGGCTGAACGCGGAGCCCTTACCCACTGTATCGACATTCTGACTACTCCATCCTCAAACTCTCGCTCAACAGCTTCTTCTAAGAGTGAAATTGCCAATTTTTCCCCTGATTATGTGCATCTCGCTTCTTTTGGTTTGCATGATCCTCCTATCGGCCTCCTTGATGCTAAACATTCCCATAAGCCCCTCAAAGCATTATAGGATTCCAATCTGCTGGTTATAGGGGCTAAAAAATTTTGTGTTAGTGTTGATCGGTTGCATGAGTGGGCCCTGATGGGTCATTGGAAACATCTTCATGTGTCAGGTGAATAGATCAAGAAATGGGTGTAATTGCGATGGTTCCCGATACTCAACTAACGACTCAAAATTAGTCTTTTTTTCAAAGGGTGGATCTCTTTCAACTTCATTTTTCTTAAATATGTTGAGCATATTCTATCTTCTCCATGGGTACATGGGTGTGGACTTCTTCTCCTACAGTGGTGAAAGCCAATATTTGATCGCTTCACTAAATCCCCACAAGGCCACTTTGTTTGGGCCAAGCTGCATGACCTGCCACTAGAATTGTGGAACGAGTCGGAAATTTTGGAGATTGCTAAAAGGATTGGGTGCTTCTACTTCTAGGATGAGGGAAGTTTTAGACAGTTTGACAAACAGATGGTATGGGTTCTTGTTGAGGTGGATATGGGGGAAGTTGTTGGAACGAGGTCCCCTAACTGTGTCTTTGGTCCAGTTTTGTAATATTTTGTAATACTTGATCTAGCGCAGGGGCTTTGGGGTGGGTCAAGGCTCCAATGTATTGTAATGGGTCAAACAGTAGACCAGGAGTCCGCAAACCACGGTTTGCAGACCATAGAGTAGTGTAGGCTAAGATGCTATAAATAGATAGATAAATCGAGTCTAGAGGAGAAGAAGAAAGAAGTAAGTTAAGTGTGGATACAAACTTGTGATATTTTTTGTCGATTGTCTGGGTGAGGGCTCCTGTTGGTTGTGTGCGCGGAGACCCCGAATTCCTGTTGTGGGTGGACCTCACTAGCTGTGTGCACAGGCTGGTAATAGAGTTTGTAAGTCAGATTTGAATATGAACGAATCAGAAGGTTGTTGATGATATTTTAGTGTTCCTGTGCTAAGATTGCGTTACTTACTTAATACTGATGATAATTGATGCGCACGTGGATGCGATATGATGAATGTGTAGCTCTGGTTAAAACACTCTGCTTAAGTTACCTGTTAATTACGATCGGTACTTGGCCGATAAACTGTTAAAAGGATTATGTGTTTGGCTCCTCCTGCACAAGTCTTCTAGATCTGCAGGGACCCCCTTTAATTAACTCTCTCTCTCTCTCTCTCAGGGTTTGAAAACCTGGTTCCAGCACCCTCCCATACTACTTTGGGTGATACCTTGACCTGCGTAAGCAGGTCATTGCCGAAAGGGCCAGTAGTATGGAGGTTTGTTGGCAAACCTTAAAACTGAACCTGGGTCAAGACCCCTAAAGCCAACAAGAGGAATCATTGAGGAACTATAAATTCAATGAAAATTTTATATAATCAAGATAAACATCGACTATTGGGGGTTCTCAGTCCGTTGCCTCCACTGCCATCAAAATGGTCACCTTCTTTCCAACTGCTCCACTAAATTCTCGGCTAAGAAGGGTTCACTCAGTTTGGTGGTTTATGGTCTGTGGCCTCTTCCCCCATCTTCTCGACACTCTACTTCTCCCCATTTCAATAATCCAGGTACTTCCCTCTCTCAAAAATCTCTCATTGATTTTGAAATATTTCCTGATTCGTATGCTCAGCCCTCACCTTTGCCTCTCCCTGATCCCCTCATCCCTCCCTCCATTTTTGGTTTCCCTCCTAAAAATTTTGGCATTACATCCTCTCTTTTTCCCTCTGGCATGGAGGATTTTGAGGGCCCTCCTTGCTTCTACCCTCCATGACACCTCGATGCACCATTCTCCCATTTAGCCTCCGCTTCTTAGTCCCCCACTCTGGTCTTAGAGGTCGGCACACCGGCCTCTCTTCCCTCCCTCGACTAGGAACTCGAGGCCCTCAATTTTTCCCCCTCTGGTCCTCTCATGCCTGTTACCATGATGAAAGTGAGGGTTTTGAGTCTGCCTGATCCTAGTTCCTCTTCCCGGCATAATTTTTTTACCCACAGGAAAAAGTGGGCACCCAAATATAAAAAAAAATTACGTTTGTAACTTATAAGGTGAGACATACTCTCCAAGGGTGGGGGAAATCATGGGCTTTAATCAGGATGCTTCTATTCATCCACTCGGTGGTGATAATTTTTAGGTCCTTAGAGCAGTAGCCCTAGTGGAAGATGTTCCCCCATGATTATTATTTCTTTGAATATCAGGGGACTGGCAGCGCCCCATAAGATATGTTCCCTTCGTGGTCTGATCCGGTTGCACAACCCCTCCCTCATACTTCTTTAAGAGACCATGCTCCCCCGAGAAATACCTGGGAAATTCTCATTTATTTATGACTTGATTTGTTCATGTGTGCCACCAATGCATCAGGACTCTCTAGGGCTCTGGGTGTTTTCTAGAACCCTTAACATTTATGACTGAAGGCATACCTTTCGTGTGCGAGGATAATATTATCAGGACAACAACTGGGCTCCTCCCATAGAATCTACATTTTGAATTCATATGCGCCTTACTCCAGCAAAAGATGCTACTGGGATATTTTTCGGCCTCTGGCCTACTAGGATTATCATCCCTTATCATTACTAGGGACCTCAACTTTACTCTTCGACTAGAGGATATTTGTGGTGAAAAATCTTGCCTAGATAAAATGGAAAAATTCTTTCTGGATATGATGGCTTCTCGTGCCCTTTCTAATGTCATCCCACAACCCCTAGCTCCTACCTGGAAGAATGGTCAGACCAACACCTGTAGTATCTCGAAATGACTATACCAATTTCTTATCAGCTAGTCCCTTTACAATGAAGTGGTAGGTATGTCATCTTCTATTATCCCCTCCTATATTTCAAATCATTTGTCAATTGTCCTGACTTGAGAGTACTTGGGTTCTCTCTGACATTATCTGTTCAAATTTAATTCTCATTGGATATAGTTGAAATACTTCAATGAGTTGGTTAGAAGGGGTTGGTCTGGTTATCAGGCCCTCCCCAATACAGGCTATTTATCTTATCTACATGAGAAAATATCAACATTGAAAAAGGAGGATAGTCGCTGGGCCAGATAACAAAAACTTTTTGAGATCCATGAATTGTTAGATATTGGTAACTGATTTCGATTATACAACAACCCCTTTGATCCTCTATATTTTTTGGAATGGTACAAACAATATATTTTGGATCTGGAGGAAAAAAAGAGGAATATCCTCTTGTCACATGAGGTTATCATCAAATTAAGAAGTCATGCCACTTGGGTGTCATTGGGTGATGGAAACACTAATTTTTTTCATCTACAGGAAAATCTCAGGAAACATTCAAATGCCATCCATAACATTTGGAACAACGACGAAAAATTTATAGAGTCTCAATCAAAGTTGGAATCTGACACAGTTAATTGCTTTAGCAACACTTCTAGGAAAAAAAATTTGTATTTCTCTTCACAGATAAACTACCTTGAACACTTACCCAATATATTCTCTCCGGAGGATAATAATTATATGGTTCATATTGTAACAAAGGATGAACTCCTGGAGGTTTTGAAGGGATGCCCCAAGGACAAGATTCTAGGGCCTTATGGATGGGGGGTGGAACGATAAATACACTTTTATGATCTAATGTCGTCGGACCTATTGGCAGTTGTTGAGGATACTTAGACCCTTATATTTATCCTGGGACCATCAATGCCATGTTCGTTTCTCTCATCTCGAATAATCCTCTTCCACAATCATTTGTTGACTTTCACCCTATCTCATTATTCAGCTTAGTCTATAAGATGATCTCCATACTCATTGCTTGCAGGATGAAGGGGATTCTGTCTAAGCACAAAAAATTGGCTTTTTAGAAGGGATGTTGATTCAGGATGCCATTGACATCACTTAGAAACTTTCACACTCGATCAAGACTTAGAAACTGAATGCTTGCTTATTAAAGTTCGATTTCACAAGTCCTTCGACTGTGTGGATTGGTATTTCTTAAGACCGGTTCTCCTAAAAATTGGTCTTATTCCACAAAAAATTTGGTTTATTATGGCTTGCATCAAAACCAAAAACTTCACAATTAACATTAATGGATTTCTGACTCAGTTATTTCGGGCCTCCAAAGGATTGAGGCAGGGTTATGATATGTCTCTGCTTCTCTTCCTCTTCATCATGGACTGTTTGATTCAAATTATGAGGGCCTCTCGAGATAAATGTGATCACAAGGAACGACATTGTCATCGGCAGAGCTGAAGAAAAGACTGTGGCTGAATCACTAATCCGAAAAGTTGGGGAAAAAATAGAAAGCTTAGATCTGAAAAAGGAGAAATAAACCTTCATAGAAGCTCAGAGGGAGATGACTAAAGATGAAGCACCTACTGCAAAGAGTATGGTAGATCCAAAAGCAAACCAAGCAGTTAAACCATTCCTCCAGGCATGTATGAAGCTTCTGCGCAACCAGAAGGCCATAGAGAATATTCAAGCATTAATAGATAGTTGCGTAGAAAAGGTTTCTTTACAACCAGAGGTTAAAACTGTGAACAAGCTATACAAAAACAAAAAAAGGATGGGATGGGAAATGTGCATGATTGCGCAGATTGGAGACTACGAAATGGATCAATTCATCCTTGATTTAGGATCAGACGCAAACGTCCTACCCAAGCAAACCTCTCAAAGAATGGGATAACCTAAGCTAGAATGGTCGACTATTCATCTATGAATGGCTAATCAACAAAATATTATCCCACTAGGATGACTGAAAAAGGTTGTGTTAGATATTGTAGGTGTTAAAGTTTATGCTGATTTTGAGGTAATTCAGATAGTGGATGATGCAGAAACTTACCCTGCACTCTTAGGCCTGGATTGGGCTATTGACATGGGAGGTATCATTAGTTTAGAAATAAGGAGCATGATCTTTGAAAGTGAAGGCACAAGGGTGATAGTTCTGTTAGATCCAACAAAAGGGGAGCGGTACACTAAATAAGTACGAGAGGAAGAGGATGTTGATCACATATACAAGCTGACTGCCTAGGACGACGACTAGATCAATGCCATGGTTGATGGTATGTTATGCTGGGAAAAAGACAATGAATTCTTATCAGACTTAGATGGAGAGATAGAAAATTGGCAGAATTGACTACATGGCGTATCTGCGCTGAGATGTCTTAAGGTCACAAAAAGCTTTCGATGCATCTCCTCAGAGGTAAGAGAAATACCCTACTTTGATGGCTCTTGTAATGTTAAATATTTCCTCAAAGCAATTGAAGTGAACGTCCCTGAAGAACGGAGATTTTGGGCCCTTGACTTGGCCATGCGCACAACCCCTGTGCACTGGTGGGAAACCCATAAGGTAGCTTTTCAGGACTAGGGGAAATGCAGAAAGATGATGACCTTGCGATTAGACCCTCCAGTCAAACCACCAAGGGAAATCTTCTCAGAATGAGGGGATTCACGCAAGCACTTGGATCTCTAGATGGAAGTATGGAAGGAAAACACCTAGAATGAATGGGTCCATATGTTTATTCACGCATTAGGACCAATCCCTGCTACTTGGTATTTGGATGTCGAACTACACCAACACACTTGTCACTTGGATACAATGGCTGAGGATTTTTTAATGACGTTTGGATTAAGAAGAGGAACTGAGAAACTTGATGAAGCTCTGGAAGATATATATTCCTTGGTCTTTAATGAGTCCCTCCTTAAGCAAGAGCATACTGCGCCTGCCTGGGATACACAGATACAGGATATTGTAAACTGCAGAAATTTGTCCATAGAAGACTATGATGAGGATCCCTGGAATATCACTATCTTAGAGTCACAAGGAGAACGTGTTGTTGCAAGTCCGTTGCTACAAGCGATTAATGTTACCAAACCTTTGAAACTGAAGGAATTTAACATTGGCATGGAAGAGAAGCCTAAGATGGCCAAAATTGGGGATTACTGGGATGATGGCATGGTGGGAAGGATCGCAAAATTGCTAACTAAATATCAGGATCTATTCCCTACCAAGTTCTTTGAACTCAAAGGGATCATTGGGGATATGGGATTCATGAGGATTACATTAAAACCAGATGCGTGGCTGATCAAACAACAAACCTATTGCCTGGACCCGAAATATAAAGATAAGGTTAAGGAGGAAATTGAGAAGATGGTGACTGCAGGTATTATTGAACCAGTAGAACAGTCAGATCGGGTAAGTCCTATGGTGGTCCAGGAAAAGAAGAATAAAGGAGATATAAGGATTTGCATAGATATACGCAAGTTAAATGATGTCTGCATTCATGATCCTTTCCCTACGTCGTTCTCCGATGAAATCTTGGATAATGTGGGAGGTCAGGAAGCGTACTCATTTACTGATGGGTTCTCGGGGTACCATCAAATCCGCATAACACCTAAATATTGTAGCAAGAAAACCTTCGCAACTGAGTGGGGCTCATTCCAATACACTGTCATTCCATTTGGACTAAAGAATTCCCCTGCCATCTTCTCACGCGTTGTTGTGGCCGTATTCAAGGAATTCATTCACAAGTTCCTGGAAGTCTACTTTGACAATTGGAAAGTTTTTGGGTTAGTAAAGTACCATGTGTCAAATCTGCGCATGATGCTAGATTCCTGCAGGAAGCACAAAATTTTTCTAAACATCAAGAAATGCATATTTTGTGTCCCATTCGGGATTCTATTGGGACACATAGTATGTCAGCAGGGATTGATGGTTGACCCAACCAAGATCGCGATTATCATCAATTTGGCAGTTTTGACTACTGAAAAATAGTTGCGCTCCATCCTTGGCCACACTAGTTACTACAAGAAGTTCTTTCAGGGGTACGCTTTGATCACCGCCCCTATGGAGAAATTTTTGAAGAAGGATGTCTCCTTCTTTTGGGATGATGAATGTCAAAAAAGCTTCAAAATATTAAAAGAAAATATGGTGACTACACCTATTCTTATATTCCCCGACTGGGCAAATATATTTCACGTGCATGTTGATGCATCAGGGATTGCATTAGGACCTGTCTTGGCACAACCTAGAGAAGGGGACATTGATCAACCGGTGTCATTCACTAGTAGGAATATTTAGAGCGCGGAGCATAACTATTCTACCACGGAGCGTGAAGGGTTGGCGATGGTGTACACCCTACAAAAATATAGGCACTATTTATCAGGTGGACACTTCAAAATGTTCATAGATCATTCAACTTTAAAATATATGGTTAATAAGCCTGTGTTGGGGGGGGGGGGGAATCTGTCAGCGGCTGCTGTTGTTTCGGGAGTATGATTTTGAAATCATTGTGAAACTAGGGAGGTTGAACGCCGAACCGGATCACTTTTCCAGGATCGAGAATGGGGAAGAGCCAACTAACCTAGAAGAAGGATAACCTAATGTGCAGTTGTTTGCTATCAAGGTGGTTGATGAGCACTTTACCGATATTATCCACTTCTTGACCATAGGCAAGCCACCTGATGGCTATTCAGTATCGCAAAAATAGGAACTGGTCGCCCGCGCAGCTGATTTTACTATAATCACAGGACATCTCTACAAGTTGGGAGCGGAGGAGGTGCTGCGAAGGTACGTACTCAAACATGAGAGACAAGCTATCTTGGTCAAGGCCCATGGATGAATTGCGGGAGGAAATTATGCAGGTAAAGCTATTACGCAGAAAGTATTAAGGGTTGGGCTATGGTGGCCCACATTTCACAATGATTACCATGCGCACTTTGAATCCCTATGACTGGGACATACACATCCCCTCTGTACTATGGGCCTATAAGACTACATGTAAGAAACTCACGGGAAAATTGCCCTTCAGAATGGTCTAAGGGAAGGAGGCCATCATGCCTATGGAATACATGCTTCCTAGCCTATGCATTTCGGCTTTCACAAACATGGCAGGCCTAGACATCATGGAGGAGCTTGGCACAACTGGTGGCCCTGGAAGAAGATCAATTCATTGCTCAGTTCCACCAGCAAGTTTAAAAGGCTCATGAAAAATCATGGCATGACCGACACATTTAGCATGAGGTATTTATGGAGGATGACTTGGTACTAATTTACGATAGCCAGTGTGCACGACACCTAGGGAAGTCTCGTAAGCACTGGCTGGCTCCATATATAGTGAAGGAAATTACCAATGGAGGTGCGGTCAGATTGGCTACATTGCGTGGAGATTTTCTACCAGGATACATTAATGGGAGTCGTTTGAAACCCTATAGGGACTCCACGGTGCCGATCAAATGACTATATGGCCGTAGTAGTTGTATAACAGATTTTGTGCGCATCAGGCCGCGAAAATGGAGGCAGGAGAGATGGATGCGCAGGGATGATGTGCAGGGCATGAGGTTCAAGTGGGTGCGATGCAGGCGTAGGGGTTACGCACGGTGGAAAAACTACTCGTTGAAACGGGACATTGGTGTGGAAAATCGAGTTTACCATTCAATGGAACGGGCAACTGGCAATTAATGTGGAAATTTACGAGGATTTTTTACCGTTTCTGTAATTATAGATTGCAATTAAGGCTAATATGGTTGTTTTCCATCCTCATGGGCTATAAGAGGAGGACCTCCAGTCACAAGGGATTGGTTTGTTGTTTGAAACTCTTGCGCCTTGGTCACCTTGGTGAATCTCTTCTAGTCTGTATAATTTCCATCTGAATGGCTAAGCGAGCTACTCCTTCTGATAGTAGCAACCCTGAATTCATCTTCTGAGTGAGAAAGACCGTTATGAACCCTAATGAGTCACTACCTGTCACAGCTTCCGAGGAAGTTATATCTCACGAAGTATTCAAGGTAACCCCTGAAATGGAGGAGGTCGTCTCTACCCCAGAAAAATGAAAGGGCAAGGGGAAGGTGAAGGGCACATAGACAAGGAAGGTAAAAGGGGTGAAGTGGGTTGGGGTGAAACCTCGTACGTCCCCCCGGATTGTGCATTCCCCCCATAAAGCGTCCAAGGAGCGATTGCCTGATTCATCAAAGCACCCTATGATGATTACGGAGGAAGCCCTGCATCCGACCCCGCTAACCTGGCTGCCACGTTATGTTAAGCCAAGCAAGACAACAAAACATGCCCCCAAGAATGTTGATGTCATCTGCGCCTACCTTCATATGCCTCTGGTCTCGAAGGAGGTGCCCCTACAAGGAGAGATTTTTGGCTACCTCCCCCTCATACAATTCAATGATCATGATCTGGGAAACCTGTACGCCTTCCCTTCGCTAGCTCTGGAGCTATACCTCGAAAGGGTAATGGATGGAGATGTACCAAAGGTTGAGCCAATGGCGTGGGTATGAGGATTGACCGGGTTGGGGATATTAAACCTACTACGCATCCCCCACTTTGGCGAATACAACATCACCAACCTGATTGTTCACCAGCTACTGGTGCTCATCCACGATGGGTGCTTATGGATCCAAGGTTTCATACTGATTGATGCTGCTTTAATTCACCGAATCATCAGCCTCCCCATGCAGGGGCCAAATCCCAAGGAAGGCACTAGCAAGAAGTTTTAGCACTAGATTACTGAAGACGTCTGACATAAATTCCATGTCGCTCGCAACCAATGATGATTTGAGATCAATGCAATCAACGACCCCGAGATGCTCATGGGTACCCTGCTACTCGCATGAAAATTGATGTGCAAATGCCAGGTGAAGGCTGCCCCTGCCTACGTAATTCAAATCATTGGTAGATGCGAAAAGGGAGTCTGTTTCAACTAGTTGGAATACCTTGTTGACGAATTTCTCGACAATGTGCACGAGGCCCAGGATCAAGGAGAAGCTTTCTACTACTCCTGGCTAATACTGTTAATTTCTTTAGTTGCATGGGAGACACCTGAATAAGTATTCTTCCCCTCTCTCGAGCCAGGCATGTGTGAAGGAGCATGGTTTTATAACCTCTGGAATTCAAAGGATCCCAAGCGGGTCGAGGAGAATAAGTTCTTTTGGGTACTCTATGATAGAACCTTGGCCGCGGAAATTCATTCCCAACCACTCTTGTCCCCGATGGTCTACAACAAATACAAGCATATCGCGACATTCCAGGTGACCATGCATAATGTGCAGATTCGGGCCCACAAAGATCCCGCTTGGTATAACCTTCCGTATATGGCCACATAAGTAGAGATTGACCAAGTAATTGCAACTTGGCCACTGGAGTGGAAGATTGCAGCCCAGACGCTTGGCCCAGGAACGATAAGTACATTCGGCCACAACATCGCCTCAAAGGATACTACTCTGCCTGCCAAAACGAAGGATTCGGCAGTTCCTGCTATGATGCAACGCACAACCCCCACCACCCCCACGAGCGCTACCATGCAGAAAGAACCATATTCCTCGCTGGATCAAAAGCTCAACGTGTTAGGTCCCTATATTACTAGTGTAGTCCCTTATTGTTGTTAGTGTAACCCCCTTATTGTTATTATTGTACCCTTGTAACCCCCATTTTGTTATTATTATGCCCTTAAATTATTATTGTTAGGTCGGCTAGGATTACATTATGGCCCCATGGACTCCTATATATAGAAAGGAGGTTTTGTAAATTGTATCATCCAAGAATTGTTCATTTATGTAATGTATTGGAGGTTTCCCCCTCGAAGTGGCTTATTTCTAAGGCATTGATATCTCTTTTCTTCTATTTTTGGAGTTGGTTACACAACATTTGGTATCAGAGCTTTGGATTATAGGGTTTCGTTGCTCCAAACTGGTCATCGTGGAATTTTCGCTGTAAATTTTTTTCTACGAAGTTTCAGAAGCTGAAATTTTTAGGGTGCGAAGCCGAAATCCTGAGGAATATTTTATAAAAATTTCAGAGCTTGGTTCGCAAAATTTTTGGAGATATGATCTGTGGAAGTTAGGTCTTTTTTTAGGCTCCTAAACAGGTCATCGTGGAATTTGCGCTATAAGTTTTTTTCTACGAAGGTTCAGAATCTGAAATTCGTATGGTACGAAGCTGAAATCCTGAGGAAATTCGTCAAAAAATTTCAGAGCTTGTTTCGCAATATATTTGGAAATATGATCTGTGGAAGGTAGTGCTTTTTCAGGCTCCTGAATTTCATCTCAAAGAGGTGATCGTGGGAAAATTTCAATAACTCTCTCTCTGGGCATCGGATTGGAGCGTCGTAAAAATTGGTCACAATCACACAGATTTTAGGTCTTGGCTATCAATTTCAGAGATAATTGATGAAATAGTGACACGTGGCAAGTCGTAAAAGTTCGCTCTACTGAACCAGTCCATAATTAGGTCATTGTGGGATATTGGACACAACTTTGTCTTGGAGAATCCAAATCAGGTCAGACCTATGGCATTCAAAAGATAATTCAGAGGGCTACATTGGTACCGAAATTCAGATATTTAAGTGCTGCAATCACAGATATAATCCAATTTCAATATCGAGCTCTTCAAAAGCAAGAAAAAGGTGTGTATTTTTTTCCGAACTGCATAAGTCTTGTTTGAAGAATCAATTTGAATTGATCCTAAGGGCATATTGTAGAATAGATATCAGTATTGGGTTCTAAAAGATGCCCTGTAAAAAAATTCAACACCCATTAAGCCTTTAGAAGGGTCTACTATGACTCATGAAGATGAAGAATTGCAACATGATCTATCAAAATTACAAGAGCAAGTGCAACAAATTTCACTCTCGCAAAGAGCGACAAAAAATGAAATGGAAGTTTTGAAGAAAGGCGTGGAAGCTAAGATGGATGGCGTGGAAGCTACGATGGATGACACGAAAGACAACATGGAAAACATGAAGAATGATCTCAAAGAAAACATCTAAGGTTTGACAAAGTTGATACAAGAAAGGTTTCCTAATGGTGAAAATATAGTAGAAGAACCTCATGATGAGAACAAAATAAATGTTAATCGTGATTTCATAAACTCTAATGTTGGCGGGAAGAACCACCATATTCCAAAAATGGATAGGAGGAAGTTTGATGGAAAGGATCCTGTAACATGGATACTACAGATGGAGCAATATTTTGATCTCCATAACGTGCAAAACACACAAAAGGTACGCATTGCAACTTTACATTTAGAACAAAATACATTTGTATGGTATCGATGGCTTTGCTCCCGTAAAAAAATTGTCACTTGGTCAATTTTTACGGAAGAAATGATAGCACATTATGAGGATACAAAGAGCAACACCTTCTTTAGCCAATTGATAAATCTCAAAAAAAAGGGTTTAGTGGGGCAGCACATTGAGGAATTCCAAAAATTGAATATAAGGGTAATTGATATTCCAGAGGAACACAGGATTGATCTCTTCATAGGCACTTTAAGGGATAACATACAACATGAAGTTCGTGTTCTGGAACCTGATTCATTGGAGAAGGCATTCAGGTTGGCAAGAAAAGTTGAATGTAAAATTATGGCGACAAGGAAGCCTACCACTCAATTCTATAAAGAAGGAAGTGTTGCTACGCCTAGATTTCCACAACCTACAAGGTTGACACCACAAAAATTGAAAGAAAAAAGAGCAAAAGGGCTTTGCTACAGTTGTGATAGCAAATACACTAAAGGTCATAAGTGTGTTGAGAAGAAATTATTTTACATAGATTGTGAAGAGGAAGAAGAAATGAACAAGAAGAGGATATACACCAGGAACCAGCCCTAGAAGAGGAAGAAATGAATCCGACCATATCGTGTAATGCACTGGCAGGAATTACCACTCCTCAAACTCTCAAGATAGAAGGACATATCAAGAAGAAAAAGGTAATAGTGTTGATTGATTCAGGTAGCACCCACAATTTTATTCATTGTAAGGTAGCCAAGGAATTAAATTGTTTCCTATACCCAGCACCAGAATGTCAAGTGATGGTTGCAAATGGAGGAACTAGAAATTGCTCTGGAAAATGCCATAATATCAAGCTAACCATGGGGGAATATGTATTGACTAGTCCAATGCTTTCCATTCCTATGGGAGGTGCTGATGTTGTAATAGGAGTACAATGGTTACAATCTTTGGGGACGGTAGCTTTTAATTTTCAAGAACTTTTCTTGAAATTTTTTTCAGAAGGAAAGGAAGTCGAATTACGGGGTATTGCAGGGAAGCCGGGAAAGATAATAAGCTCTAATGTCATGACAAAGCTTCTAAACAAAGAACAACGAGGCGTAATTGCACAATTATGCTCACTAGAAGTTCCAACATCAAAATCATCTATTTCTGCAGATCTCCAACAAGTCTTGGACAATCATTCCAAGGTGTTTTAAACTCCCAAAGGACTCCCACCTATTCGTGATCATGATCATGCTATTCATTTGATTCCAGGAAGTGTTCCTCCAAACATCAGGCCTTATAGATATCCTTACTTCCAAAAAGAGCGAAATTGAACGTATGATTGCAGAAATGTTAGAGGCGGGTATAATTCAACCCAGTCAAAGTTCTTTCTCTGCTCCTGTAGTGTTGGTACACAAGAAGGATGGATCATGGCGAATGTGTCCGGATTATAGGGAGCTCAACAAGCTCACCATTAAAGACAAATTTCCCATTCCTGTGATTGATGAATTATTGGATGAATTACATGGAGCAATTTATTTTACCAAGTTGGATCTTCGTTCAGGATATCATCAAATTAGAATGAAGACTGAAGATATTCCAAAAACAACATTTCGAACTCATGAGGGTCATTATGAATTTTTGGTCATGCCTTTACCAATGCACCTTCTACATTTAAGGGCGTTGACGGGAAAATCTGTCCTGGCCAACAGCAGGGGATCTCCCCGATAAAAGGTCCCAATTAGACCTTGAACCGTTTGGATTAGGGATCCCGTCCGGGGTGTGGGTCCGGCTACCACTGATTTCTCCTTTGCTTTGGGTCTCATTTAAACTCTATAAAACAATGGATACACACCTAATCAACTGATACAAGACATATGATTGATGCATTAAATGTACATGCAGCACTATGAATAGCAAGAGTAAATAATAAAGCATGAAGACCAAAGGAAATGTCGTTAGCAACACTTCGTTAGGGTCATGCTTGTAAAATGTTCTGACCGCAAAGGAAACAGTTCCTCACAGCGAGAACACCCTTCACTTCCTAAAATTTTAAATGATAACACGAACGCGGATAAGCAGTCATCAACATTCACTAAGAAAGTGAAATAAACTCAACCACCATTAACATACTCAGAAAATTGTTATGCAACTATGATGTGAATTGAAAATACAGTTCCCTTAATCTTAGGATGTTCAGAAACTGAAAATATAATACTCGACAGTGCTGATACATAAGACAACACCAGATCCCATAGGAGAATTTTCAAAATTCTTGTATTAATGCTTCAGTGTATAATCCTCTGGTAATACAATATACTCAACTCGAGTCCCAACCAAAAGATATTTTTTCAAGCTCCCGAAGGCGTATTTATAAAACAAAACCTGCTCATTGGGCTTCCTTGACCTTTCATCTTCCTGACCGTTGGGCTAACTTGCGACCCAATCCTTTTGCGACCTTGCGACTAGGTCGCTGGATCGCGGGGTCGCAAAGGCGGAAAAATCAAAGATATGCGACCTTGCGACCTTGCGACTAGGTCGCTGGGTCGCAGCGTCGCAAAAGGTGGAAAAAATGAAGATATGTGACCTTGCGATCTTGCGACTAGGTCGCTGGGTCGCAGGGTTGCAAAAGGTGAAAAAACCGAAGATATGCGACCTTGCGACCTTGCGACTAGGTCGTTGGGTCGCAGGGTCGCAAAAGGTGAAAAAATCGAAGATATGCGACCTCGCGACCTTGCGACTAGGTCGCTGAGTCGCGAGGTTGCAAAAGGCGAAAAAATCAAAGAAATGCGACCTGCGACCTCGCCAGATCTACGACCTGCGACCTCCTGGGCTTTGCGACCTCGCGACCTTGGCAGACATGCGACCTGCGACCTCGCCAGATCTGTGTGTTCTTTGGAGTTTCGCTAGCATCTACTTGTTTTGAAAATGTCCCCTTATTTGCTGAGGAAAACTCCGGCTCGTTGTGCAGACTGAAAGGTTCTTCCTGCAATAAAATAACGTAGGTCACATATCTCCATGATTGAAACAATAATACTGCTAAAGGCATTTTAATTAATTTGCAAGAGCGAAGAACAATAAATTAAGACCCCTGTGTGGTAAAGACTTTGTCATCAGAGCCACAAGTGGAGGTTCAGTAGCATAGGTCGCACAGTCGCGGGGTCGTGATTCTTGCCCATCAGCCTGCATCGCGACTCAGCGACCTGAAGGGGTCGCGCGACTTCTTTTACAGAGGTCGTAGGGTCGCAGATCACTAATTCATTTGCTCTATTAATCATGCGGCGAGCGGCACTTCTTCTACATTTACGTGTGAGAAACGTTTTACTTACTCCATCGAAAAAAATCATCCAAAGAATCAAGCGGAATGATGCCGGCATTGGACGAGGCTTATGCATGTAACCGGTCTTGCGAGTTCTCCACGCATACGGTGGGCGACGCACTATTACTGCCATGTGAAACAAATAGATATTTCCTCTGAAAACAACGATTCGATGGAGCATTTTTCTTTTGGCATGAGAGGTGAGTTGGATCTTTCTGTCACCCATTGTACATTTACGATCTGCTCATAGCTACATCCAGTAGGTTGACGAAACCGCATCAATATCCCTTGGAAGTATAACTTAAAACCAAGACTTGGCACCGTTCAGTGCACCTTTTAAAATCCCACTCTTGATTTGATTGTTCTTGCATTACAGCCATTATACATGCCATCGTGATTTTATTATAACCTCTGGCTTGTATTTTAACATACGTTCTAAAGACTAGACTTCGGTTGAAAACGCTTGCGCCCATATGAAATTTTCTCCATTGAACGCGCGCCAACATATAATGTTTGCACATAGCTCTGCACAAGCTCGATGACTGTTGTATCACGTTGTCATATGTATGTTGTAGGGTTCCAGTTCACATTCGAATATCAATTTGGCCATTATCTATATACGCTCCACGCCACTTTTGACCACTGATATATATATTGCAATTGTTTATTACAGGTTGAAAATTCAGCATGAACGCATTGGAGCCCATCGAACTATTTACGTCCATATGTCACGTGTCGCATGGTTGGGAAAACACACGCTATTACAGCTTAAGAAACATGGTCAAAGACTGTCGATGTCGTGCCATAGTTGTCATAACATGCCACGTAAGTTGAGACTTTTCCATCGCACGTTGGTTTCCATGCAACGTGTCCACGTGGCTTCGTTGCACCATCTCACGTGTTATTGCACCACTAGAACATCGCGGCAACACTCCGCTCCACGTATATGTATAACGTTGAAAGGTATAAATGTTTTCATTCGGCTTATTGAACGTTGGGCTCCATGCAACATTGAACGTTGGACCATAAAATACATCTGCCCCACCTTTACTATAAAACACGGTCACTATATATGTCTGCTCGGTGCCCATTTTCCACGTGGCTCAATCATAAAATTTGACCGCTTGAAAACTTGTTATAAAACATTTGCGCTCATTTTCAATGCACCAAGGTTATTTTAAAAATAAACCTAGATCGCTATATCCGCCATGGAAGAGTTTAAGCTTACTTGTAATGTTTTCATATAGTCTTGATCCACCACTTCATATAGATTTGAAACCATAAGGTCCGTTATCCCTTTTGCGCCTTAGTTTTAATTATACATCCTTGACCATTGCTTTTCCTCCAATTGTTAGCACACAGAGATAAAAAATTTTTATGCCAAGACCACCACCCCATAATATGAATGCTTTTGCTTTGAAAGATCGAGAGTTGAAGTCTGCTAGTCCAACCATATTTATGGCCCTTTTAATATTAATCCCTTTTATCTTGTGGTTCTGGAGACTCTCTGTGCATATACATCCATGTGCTGGCTGCAAAAGGTGTATGCATTTAAACATGACCTTTTAGGTTCAATTTGAGGTTCTAGTCTCTTGTGGTCTCGCATAGACAACTTAAAGAGCAAAGGGGACGAGGGTTTTAAGGCCCTTTCGTTCCTCCACATGTATTCCTTGCAGCCTAAGTAATGCCACAATATGTATCTTAGGATTCATAAATGTTGCTTCTCAACGGTGCGCTCACATATTTGAAAACTCTTCCTTTGGCTTGCCACACCAACATGCATGCTTTCGCAACACACAACTGCAGCACGAGAACGCCTCGAATGAGATGGTCATTATCTAGAGGAAACTTGAGTACGCTTTGTTCACGGGCTATACTAGACTCATCGAAGTGGCGAAATATGTTTCTTTGCGTGCGCTATCGACATTGAGATGGTATGATGTAGGACACGGACATTTCCAATGGAGCACTTTACAGCTTGCTCTGGTGTGCCTTTAGTGAAGAAAGCTTTTTACATTAGTGAGATAAAAGGTTCCTTTCGATCAACATGCATCACACCATCCTCCTTTTAACGAGTACTAGTCGCTTGCTCTGTCCCCTTTGTTCCACAACCTTGTCTTTATTCTAGATCTCGATTTTATTACCCTCGATGTCATGACAAGATTGAGGTTGTCACCGTGGGGTCGACTTTGCGTGGAATATTACAACATCATAATTACTTTTCAGCCTTGATGACCACGGATAACCATGAAACTAAAAAGCTTAAGAAGTATTCAAACAACATGCTTAATGACCTACGGCGGAGGGCTTTTACTCGTCAATACACAAAAGGTTTCTATTCAAACGTATGCATGGCGATCTCATTACACATGGGCGCAAGCCCCGAGGTAAGAATGTTGGGCGTACGCTAGATGATCCCTCCATGGCATGATTGCAACGACGACATTTGGATCATGATGGCGAGACAACTCATGAGGGGTTGGGGATAGGTCGGTGGACGTCCGCGGCCCACGGAGTCGGGTGCAAGAACTTTAACGCCTAAACGAGTAGAGGGGGAACCGAAATTTTAAATATACCCAAAATTTTGGGTGGTGTTGTAGCGACTACAACGGAAGCGAACCAACGTAGAATCCGGCATCTGTCGATATCACCAGAAGCAGGTACGAAGTCCGGATAATGATGCAAGGGAATATTGAACAAGTTCCACGGGTACCATTTGTATTACATTTGCCCTTTACGGGTATGCCTAATCCTTGTGCCTCGGCTAAGTCTCACTAATCGAACACATCAAGAGAAAGCTCACGGTCGCAGGTAGCTTGTTGATGGTGTGAAAAACAAGGCGATGGATTTATTATTTTTAGGATAAGTAAGTTCTGGTGTTTGCTCACTTTGCCCCGGCGGACACAGACGGTACCCGTGATCACTTCGAAATCGCAAGCGTTGCTCTGTTTTGCCCGACGAGCACAGTCGATACCAGAGCGGGTCGTTGCATTATCTCTACGCGCGGGAAGCCTTTCTCGATCCTTTACCCGCTTATTTGTTTCATGTGCTTGTAGCACTTATTTTTATGTGCTCGTGGCACTTATTTTTCATGGGCGGATGAGGGATCCGGGAGCTTGTTTTACGAGCAAGAGAGGTTGTTTCTTGTTTTGCGAGAAGCGAAAGATATCACGATTTGGGTTTGCCTTGTCTTGGGAACCTTCACATCCCATTCACACAATAGGCGAAGCGTGCGGACAAATCATTAAAACATCCAAGACTATGCGGGCACAAAGCTTAGGCTTACGGGTATGGGCCATTTCAAACTCATTAGGTCTCCCACTGGCTTCGGCTCGTATCTCCCTGGCTAAATGAGTTTAGACACACGGACATCTTGTTGAGAATGTGATTTTAATGGGCGGGTCTAGAGAAAATTTGCCTCTTGAGATAGCCACCACAACCTCACGCAAAACAATGGGGTTACTACGTCGACAATCGGGGGCAAAACAAGATCACGAGGTGATGAGGTTGCGATGATAGCTCATGAAGAGTGGCAGAGACGTGTAAACGGAGGCAGTGTAAGGAAGAGAGAATACGACGCTAATGTAATAGGCAAGGAGCTCAGATGCAATGCAGCGCCATGTGCGAGAACGATCAGCAAGCTGATGAAGATTACAAATACAAGCGATGATTATTCATGCAACAACAAGTAACTAAAGAAATGAAAGGAAACTACTTGTAACATGAGGATGCTAAAACAACAACACACTTAAATCGTGAAGAAAAATTTAGCAAGTAAACCTAATTAAATTTGAAACAAAAAAAATTTATTAACGAGGTCGTAGCTAGCCTACACACAAACCTAGTTTAACCAATGATGCGGTCGGGTTTATGTAAAATCGGTTTACAGGTGCCAGCCACGCATTAATTTGCATCTGCACGCGACAACGATGATCGGGATCGAGCCGGTATCGAAAAAAGTGTAGTAGCAACAAAACTTACGAACGGGTGCAGTGGCAAGACGATCATAGATACTTGCCAAAGAGCATACCGAGAAAATATTGTACAAGTTGAATCCCACTCTCATCTTGATACATAGCAATATGTTCATGAAACTCAACATTTATAAACGACCGTAATCATTCATGCACAATCCTAGGTACGACGGGAGGGGTTTAAGATATTTCATGTTCGCGAGGGCACATCCACGAATGAGTTTGGTCGAGTTCGACCGAAAATCTCATCATGGTGTTGAGGACCATCGGTTTTATGGAATGGAAGCAATAAGCAAGTGCCGGAGTGAATTATAGACGCACGCGCATCCAATGATGAAGCCTAGTTTCGAAAACTCTAGTCCAGGAGTTGCTCTACGGGTTTGGTCAAGGGTATGGGGATCGAATCCAAGTTTTATTGGAGCCTAAAAATTCCTCATGGCTTGAACAAACTCACGGACCTTCCCGGCGGGCCGCCTCCGGCTTTGATGGTTGGGTGAGATGTCAGCTTGACGAATGGATGTGATCATGCATTGTGGTGAGTTGCAAAATGTTAGTGGGCTTTGTATCAATTTGGTCAAATTTTTGCGCATTGACGGATGGATAGATTGATATATCGGATTCTTTATATTTTCCGGGGTAGGGTGGATTTACACCGCGGTTATCTTTGGTAGGAGTATGGTACTTGGGGATCTTCATTTGAGAAATGGTTGGCGAAGCTAAAGCGTTTCGACTTTACGATGGGTACTTGGAAACTTCCCAAGCGAATCATCGAATCTTGGTGTCTCCACATGGTCGAAAAGAGATGTGGGTGACAATCCTCAAGCTTGTATGATTGAATATGTTTTCGGATAAGGAGTAGTCAACTGCAACCATTGATTTGACCAAGTTTGGTACCTGGCATATCGGGTTCAGGAGTTCTGGGCGGGATAAATCAATAGAGGGGACATATGAGGTTGCGAGACGAGCTGCTCTATGGTTGTCTAAAGATTCGATGAGAATAATCGGATCTAAAAGATTCATCGATTTTGATACGTGATTGTGAAACACCATCTTGTGTGCTTATGATTGTCGCGATACCGGTATAAAGAAATTTTGAATGTCCGAAGAAATTCTTGGTGTGGCGGGATCGGGGAAACCAACGGGGAATAATGAACGAATGGATTGAGTCACGGGGGCATTAATCATACGAGGCTTTTCAGCACGCGCATCCGTGTCATTCGGAGGACACAATGATACGGCGAGGGCCTTGCAAGGGAATCAACTTTATGCGGGGGTGGGAGTTAATTCATAATACGTATGTGGACGATTCGCAAATAGAATGTGAACCGGATTCATCATACGGAATGTGAACTTGATTCTGTCCAGAATATGAACCAAATTCATAAATGCGAGAACGTGAACCGGATTCGTCATCCCGAATGTGAACCGGATTCATAGTTCAAATGTGAACGGTTAGGATTAAGTCTAGGGAGACGAGTGGGCTCGGGGTAGGTTTCATGAGCCAAAAGAGATAATGAGCCTTGTGGTCTTCAGGGTCGGATTCGACATGTTCGTGGAAAGATTCAAAGGTAGTGCAATAGGCTTTATCCTCTTGCCGGTGTCTATCCTTGCTCAAAAGGACTTCCCGAGTCACAACTCCACTCCTGGACAACTCGGGGAGGAGGGCGAGAATATCACAAATAGAAACACTCTCCTTGGAGGCTGAATGTGTGGTCTGGACTCGGGAGATGGACCGAAAAGCATTAGGGACAAAGTACGAGCCGGCCGGTATAGGGAACACTAGGATCTATTTGAAATTTATCGAGGGAAATCACATACTTGAGCTGTTCACTAAACATTTCCAATCAACATCCCTCTCAAGGAACTCAAAAACAATAATGAGCAGATACGATAAAGAACTCACCTAAATATTCCTGAGGTTCCATTCTAATGTCATGTAACTTTATCACAACGTTATGAGGATCATACCTATGAAAAGCTTGTTGTAATTTATGGGCGATTTGTTCAAACGAATGGATGGAAGCTTCCGGCAATGTATGCTGACACCATTGTAGCGCGACCTTCGAGGGGTGAGGGAAGAAAAGCAAACAAAACAAACCCTCATCGTCGATTTCATAGCACTCACCAAAGTCACAAAAATCTGAGCCGAGTGTTGGGTTATGGACACCCCATTTTCTGCATCAAATGCAAACTAAGGACAAGTGATACATAAGTTCATCGAAAGATGTAGTATCCCGAGCTCATAAAAAACAGAAAACGGGCATCTCGGGAGAATGATTTGGGAACGAGCCATTACGGATATCGAGGATTAAAGCTGCCGGGCTCTAAGGCTCGGCTTGTCATCTGGCCCCCTGTGCCTTAACCATATGGTCGAAGGTTCGGGCCCCTCCTTCTAGCGCCAGTGCATTGGCGGGAAAATGCATGCGACCAACGATGAGGATCTCCCTAGATAAGGTCCCAATTAGACCTTGAGCAGATTTCGTTCAGGATCTAAAATCAAGGTGTCAGATGCAGCTACCAGCGATTTCTCCTTTTAGCTGGGTCTCGTTTAAACTCTATAAAACGGTGGATACACACCTAATCAAACGTCTAGAGACATATGATTGATGCATTAAATGTACATGCGGCTTATAGTGCCATGAAGTAAATAATAAAGCATGAAAGGCAGAAGGAAGTGTTGTTAGCAACACTTCGTTAGGGTCATTCTTATGCTTGTTCGGCCTTAAAGGGAAATAGTTCCTCACGGCGAGAACACCCTTCTTCCTAAAAGTTTAAATGATAACACAAACGCGAGATAAACGATCATCAACATTCGCTAAGAAAGTGAAATAAACTCAACCACCATTAACATACTCGGCAAAGCTGACCTTAAGTTTGTGATGTGAATTGAAAATACAATTCCCTTAATCTTAGGATGTTCGAAGCGAAATATAATACTCGGCCAGTCTTTGATACATAAGACAACACGAGATCCCATAGGAGAATTTTCAAAATTCTTGTATTAATGTGATGTATAATCCTACGGTAATACAATATACTCAACTCGAGTCCCAACCTAAAGATCTTTTTTCAAGCTCACGAAGGAAGTATTTATAAAACAAAACCTGCCCTTTGGGCTTCCGCCGACCTTTCATCTTCACGACCGTTGAGGCCGACTTGCGACCAGTCCTTTTGCGACCTTGCGACTGGGTCGGCTGGATGTGAGGTCGCAAAGGCGAAGAAGCGAAGATATACGACCTTGCGACTAGGTCGGCGGGTCGCGGGGTAAAGGTGGAAAAAGGCGAGAGATATGTGACCTTGCGACCTTGCGACTAGAGTCGGCCGCAGGTGTGAGTTGCAAAAAGGTGAAAAAAACCGAATATATGCGACCTTGCGACCTTGCGACTGGGCTCATTTGGGTCACGAAATTAAAAAAAGGTGAAAAAGACGAAGATATCGACCTCACGACCTTGCGACTAGGTCGCTAGGTCGCAAGGTCGCAAAGGCGAAAAAATCAAAGACATGCGACCTGGAAAGGCCTGCGGATACGCGACTGCCGACCTCCACAGGCTTTGCGACCTCGCGACCTTGGCGGACATGCGACCGCGACCTCGCCGGATGTTTGTGTGTTCTTTGGAGTTTGCTTGACATCTACTTGTACGAAAATGTCCCCTTGTTTGCGAGAGAAACTCGACTCGTTGTGCAAGGCGAAGGTTCTTCCTCGCAATAAAATAACGTAGGTCACATATCTCCATGATTGAAACAATAATCTTGCTAAAGGCATTTTAATTAATTTGCGAAGCGAAGAACAATAAATTAAGACCACGTAGTCGAGACTTTGTCATCGAGGCCGCGAGTGGAGGTTGAGTCGCATTCTCCCGAGGTACGCAAAGAGTTGTGACTATGCGACCCAAGACATTTGACATGGTGACAATTTGCTCTGTTCTCATCCCCTTCTAAACGCAAACAACAACCTGGTCCAAGTGCCCAACAAAGACGCGTGCAAGTTCCTTGGTAGTGACCTTTGGATAACAAGGATATATCGCATGCGCAATTTCTAGGAGCATTCCTGGGCAATCTATGTGATTCACGTTCCTGCTTGTCGATCTTGGCAATCGAACCATATGCTTTTATTTGATAGGAAAATAATAAACATGGTATGCCGAGTTTTAGTGCCTTTGGATAGAGAAAAACGCTTAGAAATTAAACGACCATATGTTCATTTTTTTACGATATCCGTTCACGGCACTACGACATAACGTGTTGACCCTATCGCATTTTAATATCACTATTCATCGTGAAACGAGCCTCAACACGATTTGTGAGATGATGAATATGCAGAAATTCGGACTTTTATGAACGACCACATTACGTCCGGAAACGATTATGAGTAATGTCTGCGGATGTGGGAAATTATTGACGAGGCACCCGGACTTTGTACACATACTCAATGACCTTGGAACTCTCAAATGACCTTTGGATGTAGCAAGGAGTCACGAACTCCATGCGAGAGATGATGAGAAATATGAAAGGACCATGCGTAACATTGAATCATCTCGAAAGGCTTTAACATGCTCGGTCGTATATATGAAATAGTTCGAGAGCCATTTCTCAATGCAACAACAATAGGAGGTGGCAGGTGGGAAATGACTTGGGCTCTAATTCTTTTCTTGCTGTTTGAACAAGGGCCGGACCAGGCTAGAGCTCAAAGCACAAATCCTTCAACCTTGCGTACGATGTCGCGGCTCCACTGTCCAAATTCGGATCTCCTTCCTAATTCATTTTATGTGCATAAGCGACATCGTGGGGCGGCTTGACATCGCATGTGATGCGGCATGGAGAGCGAGTTACTTTATCCGGCTCATCATGAACAAACATTAGAGCTTTGGCCGAAATGAGACACGTGGGAGGTGAATTTGAGTTTCTGGAGTATGGGGTCGCATGGTCGGAAATATCTTTGGGTCGCGATTCTCTGTGGGCATATCACTCTGCTGACCTGCGACCTCGGAGGGGTCGCACGGTTGGGGGTCGCGATTCTTTCCCATCAGCTTTGCATCACGACTCGGCGACACGAAGGGTGCGCGGCTTCTTTTTACGGAGGTTGCGGGGTCGTAAATCACTAATTCATTTGCTCTATTAATCATGCAAGTGAAGCGTACTTCTTACGCATTTGCGTGTGAAACGTTTACTTACTCCCAGCAGAAAAAATCATCCAAGAATCAAGCGGAATGATGCCATGCATTAGACGAGCTTGTATGCATGTATTTCGGTCTTTGCGAGTTCTCCACGCATAAGAAGTGACACTTTTCTTCGCCATATTAGAAACAAATAGATGTTTCCTCGCTTGATGCGATTCGATGGAGCGTTTGCTTTTTGGCATGAGAGGTGAAATTTGGATCTGCTTTGTCTGCCAGCCACATTTACAATACATATAGCCATCCATCTAGGTTGACGAAGCACATCAATAATCTCCACATGATATAACTTAAAAACCAAGGCTTGGCATAGTTAGGTGCACCTTTTACAATCCTCTTGATTTGATTGTTCTTGCGTTACGACCATTATACATGCGTCGTGGTTTATTATAACCTCTATTGTATTTTAACATACGTTCTAAAAATTGAACTTCGGTTGAAAACGCTTGCGCCCATATGAAATTTTCTCCATTGAACGTGCGCCAACATATAATGTTTTGCACATGGCTACACACAAGCCTTTCCGATAATTTGTTGCTTATCACGCTATCATATGTATGTTGTAGGGTTCGGTTCATGTTCGAATATCAATTTGGCCATTATCTATATATTCTCCACCTTGGCACATTGTGATATATATATTGTAATTGTTTATTACGAGGTTGAAACAGTATGAACGCATTGGAGCCGTATCGAACTATTTACGTCCATATGTCACGTGTCGCATGGTTGGGAAAACACACGCTATTACACCGCTTAAAACATGGTCAAGAGCTGTCGATGTCGCGCCATAGTTGTCATAACATGCCACGTAAAGTTGAGACTTTTCCATCGCACGTTGGTTTCCATGCAACGTGTCACGTGGCTTCGTTGCACCATCTCACGTGTTCTTGCACCACTGAACATCGCGGCAACACTCACGCTCCACGTATATGTATAACGTTGAAAGGTATAATCATTTTCATTCGGCTTATTGAACGTTGGGCTCCATGCAACATTGAACGTTTTGGACCATAAAAATGTCCCCCCACCTTTACTATAAGAAACACGATCACTATATATACTTGCTCGGTGCCCATTTTGCCACGTGGCTCAATGCAAATTTGTTGGCTTGAAAACTTGTTATTGACATTTGCGCTCATTTTCAACGCACCAAAGGTTATTTTAAAAATAAACCTAGATCGCTATATACGCCATGGAAGAGTTTAAGCTTACGTGTAATGTTTTCATATAGTCTCGATCCACCACTTCATATAGATTTGAAACCATAAGGTCCTTTATCCCTTTTGCGCCTTAGTTTTAATTATACGACCTTGACCATTGCTTTTTCCTCCAATTGTTAGCACACGGAGATAACAATTTTTTATGCAAGACCACCACCCCATAATATGAATGCTTTTGCTTTGAAAGATCGAGAGTTGAAGTTTGCTACTCCAACCATATTTATGGCCCTTTTAATATTAATCCCTTTTATCTTGTGGTTAAGGATACTCTGTGCATATACATCCATGTGCACAGCTGCAAAAGGTGTATGCTAAACATGACCTTTAGGTTCAATTTGAGTTCCGTCTCTTGTGGTCTCGCATAGACAACTTAAAGAGCAAAGGGGATGACGGTTTTAAGGCCTTTTCGTTCCTCCACATGTATTCCTTGCAACCTAAGTAATGCCAAAATATGTATCTTAGGATTCATAAATGTTGCTTTTCAAAGGTGCGCTCACATATTTGAAAACTCTTCCTTTGGCTTGCCACACCAACATGCATGCTTTCGCACTGCTACCTGGCACAAGAACGCCTAGAATGAGATGGTCATTGTCTGGGGAAACTTCAAGGTACGCTTTGTTCACGGGCATACTAGACTCATCAATGTGGCGAAATATGTTTCTTTGCGTGCGCCCATCGACATTGAGATGGTATGATGCGGGACTGGACATTTCCGATGGAGCGCTTTAAAGCGTCACGGTGTGCACTAGTGAAGAAAGCTTTGCATTAGTGAGATAAAGGTTCCTTTTCGATCAACATGCATCACACCATCCTCCTTTCTATGATGCGGTAAAACTGCTCCTGCTCCCCACAATTAGCAACATGGCTTTGTGCAAGTCTCAGTTTTATTTTCGATGTCATGACAAGATTGAGTTTGTCACCGTAGGGTCGACACAACGTCAGAATATTACAACATCATAATTACTCTTCAGCAGTGACCCACAGAATCAACATGAAACTAACAAGCAGAGAAGTATTAAAAACAACATGCTTAATGACCTACGAGCGGAGGCTTTTCTCGTCCAATACACAAAAGGTTTCCATTCAAACGTATGCATGGCGATCTCATTACACATGGCGCGCATTTGCCCGGTAAGAATGTTCGAGCGTACGCTGAATGATCCCTCCCACCATGGCATGATTGAAACGACGACATCGGATCATGATGGCGAGACAACTCATGAGGGGTTGGGGATAGGTCAGTGGGACGTCACTGACTGCAGGTCGAGTGCAAGAACTTTAATGCCTAAACGAGTAGAGGGGGAACCTGAAATTTTAAATATACCCAAAATTTTGGGTGGTGTTGTAGCGGCTACAACACAAGGGTTGATGAATTCCATTTTCAAACCCTTCCTTAGAAAATTTTTGCTTGTATTTTTTGATAATATACTAATCTACAGCAGGTCTTGGAAGGATCATGTTGAACATGTTGACAGGGTGCTCAAAATATTGCAGGAGAAACAATTATATGCAAAAGCATCCAAATGTTTATTTGTAGTACAAGAGGTGGAATATATGGGTCATATTGTATCTCACGAGGGTGTTAAAGTAGACCCTAACAAAATTAAAGCCATTAAGGAATGGAAAGTCCCCACAACCATAAACTCGATGTTACGAGGATTTCTTTAGGTTAACAGAGGTATTATCGCCAAGTTTGTTAAGAATTATGAGGGAGAATAGCGACACTCTCTAACAAAATTATTGAAGAAAGATAGCACTTTTTCATGGACTCTCGAAGCAAACTCAAGGCCTTTTTGAACATCTTAAATAATAGGCAATGTGCTCAGCTAACTCGGTCTTAGCTACGCCGGACTTCACAAAAATAGCATTGCTGTGGAATGGAATTGGTGCGACTTTTAATGTAGGAAAGGAAGACCCATTTCTTTTGAAAAGTCGTCCAATCAACAGGAAAGTATTTACATAAACCTATTTATGAGAAGGAAATGTTAGCAATGCTGCAAGATGCACTAAAGAAATGGCGAACTATACCTAATGGGAAGACACTTTATGTGTAAACAGCAGCAGTCATGATAGTCTTAGTAACACTTTTGGAGCATCAAGACTATCTTCGAAGAACAAAGCAAATGGGTCACACAAAGATGTTGGGTTATGACTTTGTGATTAAATAATCTACAAAAATGGAAAGCTTAATGTTGTTGCAAATGCACTCTCAAGAAATAATGAAGAGGTGGAAGTTTCATTGCTTTAGTGCCATTTCTATTATCCAATCCGATTGGATAACTGAAGGACAAAGAGATGAATGGAAGAAGGACAAAGATGTGATGGACACTCATTCAAAAGTTGCGGCAAGATCCTAGTACACTGCGATACATTTAGTTGGAAAAATGATTCCTTATGGTACATAAAAGATCGCTTATATCTTTGTAAGAATTCCCAAGCTAAAACAAAATATTCTTCCGAGATTGCACACTTCTTCTTTTGGAGGACACTCGGGATTTTTAAAAAACTTACCACAGGGTGAAGAAAGAATTTTTTTTGGGATGGCATTCTTAAATCTAATATCTACAAAAAGTTTGTGGCGGAATGTTTGGTTGCCGGCCAAAATAAAGTGGAAACAATTAAGACCCAGGGACTTCTAGCAACTTTATCCATTCCAAGTCAACGTTGGGAGGATATTTCAAATGGATTTTATCACGCGTTTACCTAAGTCCGAAGTGAAAGAGTGTCCTCATGGTGGTAGTTGATAGACTTAACAAGTATGCACACTTTTGTGCATTATCTCATCCATTTAAAGCAAGTACGAGCTTGCTACTACATTTATGGACGGAATTCAAAAGCTACATGGAAGCCTTCAAGGGTCATTGCTGAGAGACTGACAGTCCCATTTTTCTACTAAAATTTTTGGACGTAGTTATTTTTCTTGTTTGGGTACTCAACTAGCACATAGCTACATCTTATCATCCTCAATCTAATGGTCAAAGCTGAGATAGTAAATAAATGTTTGGAAGGATATCTTCGTTGTTTTGTATATGATAAACATACGTGATAGGTCAAGTGGTTACCTCTGCTTTGAATGGTGGTACTAACACTTCACATATCTTGTAGCAAAAATGACCCCATTTATGGCATTCTTTATGGATATCATCCACCATCCATCACATCTATCTTTAAGGGAAAGATAAAATCGAAGGTTCAAGCGAGTGGAAGATCACATCGAGCATCGAGAAGAAGTTCTCCAACTCTTGCAAGAAGGATAACCCTGAATTTGGCACAAAATCGAATGAAACAATAGGCAGCATATCAACGATTTCGAACAGAGAAGTTTTTGGAGTGTAGGAGATTGGGTAGTTTTTACGGCTACAACCATACAAACAAATGTCCCTCGAAGCAAGCTAAGAAGGATAATAAATATATTTCGCCAAAGTACGTATGGTCCTTACGAGGTGTTGCAAAAGATTGGTACTATGGCATACAACTGGAGCTTCCCTCGCTTCTTCGCAAGTACATCCAGGTTTTCTCCATGTTTGATGCTTAAAGACGGTTATAGGTGAAAATCTTCCGGTTTAAACAATATTTCAGAACTTGATGAGGAAGGAAAAATCATATTGGAACCTGAAGCGGTCAGCGACAAGAACTTCGACAAGCTACTGCAATCGATCAATTTCGTAGTATCTCAGCTCAAGTGGAAGAACTACTCGTCGAAGATTCTACATGGGAGGATGAGAATTTTATACGAAGCACCCGTAGCTACTCAAGCGTTGAGGACAACACTTTTTTGAAGGAAAGGGGCATGTTAGGTCCCCTATATTACTAGTATAGTCCCACTATTGTTGTTAGTGTAACTCCCCCTTATTGTTATTATTGTACCCTTGTAACCCCCATTTTGTTATTATTGTGCCCTTAAATTATGTACTGTTAGGCTTCGGCTAGTGATGTCCCATTATGGCCCCATGGACTCCTATATATATAAAGGAGGTTTTGTAAATTGTATCATCCAAGAATTGTTAATTTATGTAATGTATTGGAGGTTTCCCCCTCGAAGTGGCTTATTTCTAAGGCGTTGATATATCTTTTCTTCTATTTTTGGAGCTGGTTACACAACACAACAGGCTCGATGGCGCAGACAAAGCATCCCTGCATGGTCTCAAATGCACCAACGAACCACCTAAGGGGTCCATGAAGAAGCGTAAGGATATTAAGCACAGCGCGAGACGCGAGATATGTTACGAGTAGGATGACCTTGAGAAAATTACCGACGTCGTCACCATTGTGTCCAGGGGATCGATGGGCTACTTTTAGAAGAACATCACAAAGGCACGATGGGGATTTTTGCAATATTAGCTACGAGATCTTTGTATAAAAGCGTAAACCCTTCGAGGTAGCGGACGTGGATCAAGCGAGGCGGAGGCCAACGGAGTGTGGATAAATCGAGGTAGAATCAAGCGGGCTACAGAGAGCTATAGTTACAACCCCGACCACTTGTCACGGATATGTCAAATCTCGCGCCCTCCCATGCATATCTTTTTCCATGGTACCGGCACATTATGTAGCCATGTCCGGGCATGCTCTTCGGTCGATCTCGATGTTGGGCGCTTGACGGGTGCGCAACGCACACGAATTATTTACCTCCATCATCACGGTGAGCTTTTAGCACGTAGAGCTGCGAGCACGAGAAAAACCTTAGCGAGGTCGAGAAAACTATTGTGACTCAGGTATGTTGTCGGTGCGCGTGTGCAGCGGCACACATTGTCGCCATCATGCGTGTGATGCTTTGTGTTAGAGAAGTTGATAGATCTGCGCTGCGATGAAGACATGTTAGAATTAATTCCTACCTTCGTTGCATCATATGCAGTAGAGTTGAAGGCTTGATTGCTTCTTTGAAGGCATCTTGGACTAAGGTACGGCAGTTGTTAAGGCCGTATTTAGAACTTCATATTGCATACGAGCCGTAGGAGCCAAGCTACGGCTGAGACCCCCACTTGGAAGTGCACGCCCCGACGTTATTCTGGCTCAGTCTCACGGAAGCAACAACCACTATTGCGCACGGATTGCATCGTGAAATAATTTGTTTTGAAACTACTATGTGTTACACTAAAACACCACATCTGTAACATTCGCTAACTGTATGAGCTCATTAACACTCATACATACCTCCTCTGCAAGTCTTACAACCTTTACTCCTCATGTCGAAGCCCTCGAAACAAGAAGAAAAAACCCTAAAAACCTGCGCAAAGAATGGGTACGCATGTAACATGAAGCACACTGCGTTGCCTATCTTGGGTACACGGGTAATGCATGGCTTACGTCATGTTATAGAACGATTTTTCCTTAAGAATGCCTGCGTACCCCCTCCAAACTCAAAAAGGTGAGAAAGTAAAGTTAAAAAGTTGGTTTAGAGGTCAATTCTAGAAGGTTGCTCAGATGAGATTTTTGGGGATGAGTACGCTTTGATAAGGTGCATGTATCCCTCACCTTAAGGAACTAATCCTTGATGTGAGGAGTCTATCCCTTTGAAGGATGGATTCTATCCCTACAAAGGTGGAATCCCTAACCTCCTCATATCCGCTCTATAAAAAGGAGGCATTGGGTAGTCTCAAATGTTAAGATTTTGGATGGAGATTTTGGAGATTGAGAATTAGAATTCAAGCTTTATGTGTGATTAAGTTGAAGTCTTTAGTTTGAGGATTTAGACTTCTTTCTCGCTTGAGCCTTTGAGAGGAAAGATCACATACTCCTTTGTATGCTCCCTGGAGGAAAAAATGAAAGGCTTATTAAAGTAGAGAGGGGCTCCGCCTCGGCCCCGGGAAGGCCTTTTCAAACATCAAGGCTAAGGTTGTAAGGTTCCTCTGTTATTTTAAGATTAATATAATCAATTTTTGTTTTTCTCAATAAATTATCGTTCGATTGTTTATTTAAATAAGCTGTCGTTTGATCATTTATTTCATAGATTCCTTGATCACTATGATAGGTATGTTTTATAATTATTTTTTATATAGGTGTTATTTAATATTTGCTTGTTTGTGATTGCAGGTTGGAAAAAGACGACACTTTCTTGTGATGAAAGAACTCTTGTTGCAACAGAAGGATTATTATTGCGACGAAAGAACTCTTGTTGCGACGAAGGATTATTGATGCGATGTAGCACTACAACTGAAAATAAGCATTCTGGATCTAAGGTAGGATCGACACCTTCAGTAGAATTTATTTTTTAAAATGAATATATTTAGAGAAAGACAAACTTAGTTGTTCGTTTGTTGCTAGATATGTCTTCGACACTAGGGGAGATCGGTCTTGCTACTGCAAGAACGATATTTATATCGACCAACAAATTAGCGACCCCTTTAGGGAAGAACTTGTGTGTTTTTGGTTCTCTTTTATTTTGATTTGAGGAAAAGTTTTTTCTTGGCTTTTTGATTGATGGATATCACGCACAGGTAGCTTAGGTTTTTCTCTTCGTTTTTGAAAATTTTTGAAATATTTTACCATTTTCTTGAACTTTTCCGGGGGACCGCACTTTGTTCTTTTGCACGGTGCGGGGGCGGTGTCACACATTCCTTAAGTTAATATGTGCGGGACTACACAGGGCATACTCCGGGGTACGCGGACTCGTTAAATTTTTGAAAAAATCCAGCATTTATTTTTTTTCGGAAATGTTTTAATTTAGATTTAATTTAGGATTCTTAGCATCTACCTGAGCATCTATATTTTTTTACTGTCAAAAATCTCTTGTTTATGAGTTTCTTTCAGCAATTTTTCATCTCATCAATCTCCATTAAGTTAATTGGGTGTTTTGAGTCTCTTTTTTGAGAAATTCTTAATTTGATTTCCATTGGTCATTACTTGGAGGTTTGTCTCAGTATTTTCACAATTGTGTATGAGTGTTAACCGCCTTTGAGCATTTTTATTTTTGATCTTTGGAACTCTCACCCAATTTTCTTGACTTGCACTTGATTGGTTCTTAGATTACATTAGAATCATCTTGTGTTTGAGAATTCTCTTGCATAGATCACATTTGCATAATTAGAATTCTCATTTCTCGGAATATGAATGTGAATTGTAGTATAGATTACAATTGCATAGTTTACATTCGCAAAAATCAATTGTAGATTTAGATCAGTTTTCTTTGATTTGAATTTAGATGTTTTTATACTTTTTTTAAAAACACAAAAATAAAAAATTGTTTTGGAATTGATTTGCATTAGTTTTTCTTGATGAAATTAGTGCATTAGAGAATTTGTTATATTTTCTCTTAGTGATCAATTCTTTGCATTGTTGGAAGTGGATGGAAACTCTCTCCTTACTTTAGTTAGGATTCATCGAATTGAAAAGATTACATTATCATATTCGATCGCTGCATTCGGTAGGGTTTCGAGGTCATAACACCATTGCTGTTTCATATCCATTTACCCTTTTGAGTACAATAACAACCTCATATAACACAATGCTTAATTAAAATTCATCTAGTAATTTTTACATTTTTAGGGCTCTTTCCACCAATATATCTTAATATTAGTGCTTTAGGAATATGTTGTAGTTAACTTTCCAAAGCAACTAAAACAAACAAGTAGATAAAATCTTATGCGGTAGCAAATACAAATCCTATTGCAATTGAGTATAAAGGGTCTGTGGGACACTTCTCTTAAAAAGGAGTTAATCACTGAGATCATGCTCCAGGATCCTTTGAGACAATCAATTCTGCTTTCATTGGGAAAGATAGAAGATCGCACAAGCACATTACAAACGGTATCCCTCGGATTAACCATTGTCGAGGAGTCAGCAGGGTCACTTGTCGGTAAACCTCGTATTGACCATGTCGAGGAGCCTTGAGGGATTGAGCTTTGTTACATGCTGCCCTTGCGTGTAGAACTGGATGCGTGGTCCCACCCGATTTGCAGTTGTATTCTATGTCGTTGCAACCTTAGTGTCCATAAACTTTCTGAAGATTGTCCTAAGCGTGACGCGTGAAGGAAAGATCTTGCTCAGTACTGGGAGAAGACGTCGACTAGACTCGCTTGCGAACTTTCACGGGGGTTCTCTTCATTCGAGATGGTTTTGTGAAGAAACTTGTGCCGGAGTCCTATTTCTATTAAATGAGCGAGGTTTTGACGGTAAGCTGTTCTCAGCCATTTCTACATTAAAATTCTACGACGTTGGATTTAATTCACCAACTAGTGTTTTTTAGTGCGCGGAGATCTACTTGTTTCGTGTGTGGTTTGAACTCCTAGATTTGATAGCGCGTGTTAACTTTGTTTGTTTTTACTTTTAGAGACCATAGGTGTAAATTGTGAATTTTAATTGTTAGGTGTGAATTGTGAATTGTTAATTTTAGTTTTAAATTGTTAATAAAATTCATTGAAGTTGAATATAATGGCAACTATTCCGAAATTTACCAACCAAGGAACCCCTCTTAATGAGAATCCTAGTAATTTTCCTTGCTTTGGAAATGTTGGTCCTCCTTATATGGCTACATTTTCATTACCTATATTTACAATAGGTTTACCGATATGGTTATTTTCAACTTCGTTGGCCTCGAATACTCCAATTGTTCCACCTCAACAGAGTTCACCATCTCAACATCACCAACCTTCTGTTGACCCCTTACCTTCTTCGCTCTCAATATTTCTTCCTCCATTTCTTCCTCTCTTCGCTTGGTAAAAGCCTTGACGCTAGTAACCAAGTGACCAAGAAGATACAGATAGAAATGGAAGAAGAAGAAGAAGCAAGATAAGAAAGAAGTCAACCAACCAACCATGAGTACGTAAGTGTTAGTAATGTTGAGGAAACCTCCAACATACATCGTAAACCCAAATACCCTTGCGAGGGCTTTGTAAGGGTGACCACTTCCTTATCAATTGTCCCTGGTATTCCAAAGGTCTTGGAAGTATGGTCGGAAAAAAATCTCATCAACTTTTACGGTTGATCCATCAACCAATGATAGTCGGAGTTCCTAGGAAAAAGGGTAAAAGTTGGGTTTTTCCTTGTAAGTTATGCGAAAGGGAGTCATCAAACTCACATTTTTCCCTCACATGGATGAAGCCCTCAAAATTATTGGAAACTCTTCTTGTTCCACGACGAATAATTTCCAATCGGTTACCGTAAAATTTCTCCCAACCTATCGCTCAGCCGTACTGTGAGTGATTGATCTAATTTCAAGTCACGATACGATCTCTTACTCTTCCATTGGAGAGTGACTCATATACACTCAAGTTGATGTGATCCATTAGTTGATCAAGTGGTCGATTCGATTTCACATTCGTGTTGATCCCATTCTCCCTGTGAGAGTAGAACTTTATATCGCTTAGGTTCTTACTTGTTACATCTAGGATTATTTTACTTTGCAGTAGGGAATTTCTACCTATTTCTACAGAACCCCCTCCAAGTAATCTTGAGGTATTTTCCTTTGATTTGAATATGACGCGACGGAGACCTCGTCTTCCTTCCTCCATCGCTTTCCAAATCATTGTGAAGTTTGGTGGTAGGGACATACACGCTACTATTGGGTTGATGTAGCGGTGCTCTCCCGTTAGTATTTTTATCCCCTGTCTGCTTGGAAAGCTTTGGGTTCCCCTCGACTTGTGCGTTACGCGAGAATGCGAGAAAGCTTTTTAACAGAACCGATTAGTGAACCTTTTATGGATCCTAAATAATTTTTTCCATTACTTTGGTAGGTAAAACTCTACGTATTGATCTTATGGTAGTTCGAGGTCCCTTGGATTTCAATTTACTCCTTGGGCAAGACTATGTTTATACGATGAAAGCTTGCCGTATCGAAGCACTCTTTCGCGTGATGTCACTTTTCTTCTCACAATGGTACATATTGTGACTATAGATCTGGCTCGTCTCTAGTCTTTGATTCGGCTACCAATTATCGAACATCCTCAGAATGTTCCTCATACGCAAAAGTAGTATCTACCACATAGCACAGGTTAATTATGTGGCAACTAGTCCCATGTTTTCAATTACCGATGTAAGTGAGCCTCTCACTGTGTTTTCTGGTACTTCTTATGACTTAGATCCCGTAGTGATTGACATGGAAAACTCTATGGGATTATTTGAACACGATGTTCTTATCCCTTTTGAGTCCCTCGACATGTGTTCCTTTCATAAAACTATTCTTCCATCCGATAGAGACCTCTTGGAAGCCATGATCGAGGTGCTGGCCCATTGACATGTGTTTCTTCCGGTTGGAAGCTGCATGATCGAAGTTACCGAGGATAGTTCCTTTTCTTGTGTCAACCTCGTTAAAAAAATGAATCGGTGCACCATGAGGATAGCTTCTTTTCTGTGTCAACCTCATTAAAAAATGAATCAATAAGTTATATAGGTAGATTGTAGAGAGTAGATTTTGAGCGACAGTTCTTTTCTATGACAACCTCTATTAAAAAATGAATCGAGGGTATGAGGAAAGTTCCTTTTCATCGTGTCAACCTCGTTAAAAATGAATCAATGTATCAATAGGAAATTTCCTTTTCATGTGTCAACCTCGATTAAAAAATAAAACACATTGCCATGAGCATAGTTCTTTTCTGTGTCAAGCTACTCGTTTAAAAAAAATGAAACAAATCCTCCCCTAATTGAGTCGAGTCTTTAACTAGATCTCGTAAATGTTAAGTCATTTATTTAGGTTAGTTATTTTAGTTTTTTGCATAATTTTCTTACTGGGGCTTTAGGTCAGGGTCTTTCATATGATCTCAGTACATGAACCTTCATTCCATCCGACTATTAATTACCATGCAGTGTACTTAGTAGGAACGAAATGAAAGTCAGAGGCATGCACTCTAGCAGTTATGCTTAGGGGGCATCAATCACAGATTTTCTCTCTGTTTTCAAGCTTGTGTAAAAATGAAACCACTTTGAAGCATAGTTTTTCTACTGCTTTCAAGCTTTTGTAAAAATGAAACCTATCTTGAGTCACATCTAAAGTTATTACTTTCAAGACTGCAGTTAAACTCATGAAAATCCAGGAGATTATTTTTCTATGCTTTCATTCTAGTAAAACACATGAAAATGTTGAGTTCTTTCCGTCTTTTCACTGCTCATAAACTAAAATTGAAATTCGGCCACATGAGTACATTTTTATCCCTTTTTCGAACTTGTTAAAATTTACGGGGAAAAAATGAAACTACCGAGTATAATTTTATCACTTTTTCGGACTCTGAAAATTACGAAAAAGCGAAACCCCGGAGTTCTCTTTTAAGCCCTTTTCGGACTCTCTAAACATGAAAAGATTGCCGAGTACTTGATTATTCGAACTCGTTAAAGTAAATGAATGATCGTCCCTTCGAGTATAAGTTTATCCCCTTTTTACGGACTGACATGGAATATTTACGAAAAGGGTATATGTTGACTAATTACGAGCCAATAGAGTTCTCTCTCTCGTATTATTTTATCCTTTTTCGAGTAGAGACTAAATTTACGAAAAAGTACAGCCTATGTGAGTTTCTTAAGTTTTTTTCTTCGACTCTCTAAAAATTGGAAAAAGCACTAAGTTTCTCCTATGGCTCTGGACTCGTTAAAATTTAACAGTAAAGGACACATTTCAATTTCAAACATGAATGAACCACTCCTTCTTAGGGTTCGAATCTTAAACTAAGTCGACTCATCATCAGAAGGGATCAGTACGTATAAACAAGCAACATGTTATCCTCCCTCAAGCATTGTCAAAAATAAATAGGTACTTGCTCGAAAATGGTGGGGGAAAAGTTAGATAAAAACGAACTGTTTGTTACATTTTGATTTATCGAGAAAACCGTTAACCACTCTTGAACATTTCGACATCTTTTTGTTCACTCAGGGTTGGGAAATCCTTTACCTAACGATTAATCAAACCATATTGAGAAGTCTTCAGCTCGTTTCTAGGTATTAGCTTTGGGTCAATTGTCACCAAGCCATCTCACGGTAGTGCGTTATGTGTTCAAGAGGATAGTTCAAATAAACCATTCATTTTACGACATATCCATCATCCATTTTGACCATCACACGAGTCGAGTACCATGCCAAAATATTTCTTCAAAACTTGATACACGATTTTCGTGTTGTGGAAGCATTGCTCAGCATTTCGGATCACTTCTCTATCGACGACAACTCATTATCTAGGAATTTGATCTAGAAATCAAGTTAGTACCTTAGAAATCTGCATGCCTTAATGGCAGGGTTTCTCGCCTTTCGGCCCGACCGAGTGTTGCATCATTGACCTTCGATCGAATGATTCTCGTGAGATGTTCGACTTTCAGCAGCTCATTCATTCACATTTCATCGATTGTACTTGAGTACTTTGAGAGCCATTGACATTCTTGTTGGTTTCTCTCACACTTGTTAACGAGTTTGCATCATTGGACTGGGTAATCAAGTGGTTTCTACCATGTTCGACTTCAACACATTTAATCGCACTGGATATAATCATACTAGTTCGGGAAGCGAGAAATCAAGTACCCCGGATCTAGTTTTTACCATCCGGAAGCGTGGCGAGGAGGATTTTATTATATATACGTGCTGGACTATTCATAAACAAATGGTCGCAGTCCATGCTGTGTGTCTACACTATTGATGTAATATTAAAATCATTTCTGTATTAGAACAAGTTTAGTTAGTTTTGATTCCGAGTGGCATGGAATGCTCTACCTCGACGATGATATGTTTACATATATATATTTTGCATTGAATGTTTTTACGAGGTTCGCGGGCGGGGTGTCCACGGGATGATCCTTGAAATGAGTTAAAATACTTCTTCACTCTTTCAAATATAACGAGACTTCATCTTCATATATTTCGGACTGTCGCACTTTAGGGGGCAAGTTTGTTACACTAAAAAGCATACACGACGTTTGACATACGCTAACTGTATGAGCTCATTAATACTCATACATACCTCCTCTGCTGAAGTCTTACAACCTTTACTCACTCATGTCAAGCCACCTAAACAAGAAGAAAAACCCTAAAACACTCTGCGAAAGATCGGGTACGCGAGTAACATGAAGCTCACGCATTCTACAAGCTTTTAGGTACGCAGTATGCATGGCTTACCTGCGTCTAGAAATGCGATTTTCCTAAGAATGCCTACATACCTCCTCCAAACTCAAAAAGGCGAGAAAGTAAAAGTTAAAAAGTTGGTTTGAGGTCAAATCTAGAAGGTTCTAGATGAGATTTTCTTTGGGGATGAGTACGCTTTGATAAGGGTGCATGTATCCCTCACCAGCAAGGAACTAATCTCTTGATGTGAGGAGTCTATCATTCTAGAAGGAGGATTCTACTCCCCTACGAAAAGGTGGAATCCTAACCCTCCTCATTTGCTCTATAAAAGGAGGCATTGGGTAGCCTCAAATGTTAAGATTTTGCGAGATTGAGAATTAGAGTTCAAGATTTATGTGTGCAGCATTGAGTGCTGCAGAGTCTTGTTGAGATTTAGACTTCTTCCCCTGCTGAGCCTTTGGAGAAGATCACATACCTCTTTATGCTCCGAGGAAGAGTGCAAGGCTTATCAAAGTAGAGGAGACTCTGATTCGGATCCCGGGAAAGGCTCTTTTCTAAACATCAAGGCTAAGGTTGTAAGGTTCTTCTGTTATTTTTAAGATTAGATACACAGTCAAATTTTTTTTCTCAATAAATTGATCGTTCAATTGTTTATTTTAAATAAGCTATCCTTTGATCATTTATTTTCATAGATTCCTTGACTCACTAGTGATAGTAAGTATGTTTTATAATTATTTTTTATATAGGTGCATATTTAATATTTGCTTGTTTGTGATTGGTAGGTTAGAAAAAGACGACGACACTTTCTTCAGGACGAAAGAAATCTTGTTGCTGATGAAGGATTATTATTGCGCATCGAAATAAATCTTGTTGCAATGAAGGATTATTGACTGTCGTACGAAGCACTACGTCGTAAATAAGAATTTGGATCTCGAATAGGATCGACACCTTCATAGCATTTATTTGTAAAATGAATATATTTAGCAGAAAGACAAACTTAGTTGTTCGTTTGTTGCTCAGATTGTCTTCTCGTACACTAGTGGAGACTCGGTCTTGTCGCGTAAGAACGATTTATTCCGGCTGTACACAATATGGGATTATGGTCCCGGGTGCAAGCGTGACCCCCTCCTTCGCCAAATTGATTAGGAGTTGCACCTCGAAAGGGAGCAATATTTTGAGCGAGATGGAAGCCACTATGACCACCCTTGTTCCATCCCAACGACTAACGCACCTTCGGTACCGATCCACGTGCTCGAAGTGAAATTTTGGGGTTTTGGCGCAAGAAACGGTACTCGGCGACCATAAAAAACCACAGGCTGATGAAGCTCTGAAAGCTTTCGCATGAGTTAGAACGGGTCGTGCGAAAGTTGAACTAAACCTTAGACTCGGTGTCACTGGCCACAATCGAAGGCCCAACTTTCCCAAAGGCTGGTTGAAATTGTGAAAACCACAAGCATCAGCGCGCGAGAGAATAGGTGTGCGACCTCAACATTGGTTGCCACTATTGTAGCAGCTCAAGGAAACGACGATGAAGACCCGCCGACGGTGTGACTAAGGACTGAGCGTCGACAAGATTGTGTTGGGGGATTGTTGGAACAAGGTCCCCCTAACGCGTGTTTTGGTCCCGACTTTGTAATATTTTGTAATACTTGGTCTAACGCAAAGGCCTTTGGGGCGAGGTCAAAGCTCACGATGTATTGTAATGGGTCAAAGGGTAGACCGTAGAGTCCTCAAACCACGGTTTGCGGACCATAGAGTAAAGCGCGAGGCTAAGATGCTAGAAATAGATATATAACATCGAAATGTCTAGAGGAGAAGAAGAAAGTAAGTTAAGCGTGTGATATGAACTTGTGATATTTTTGTGTCAATTTTCTAGGTGAGGGATCTTGTTGGGCGTGTGCGCGGAGACCTAAAAGTCCTGCTTATGTGCGGACCCGGTTGCTGTGTGCGGGCCGGTAAGAGTAGAGTCCGTAAGTCGCTCTTGAATAGTAGAACGATATCGAGAAGTATGTTGATGATATTTTAGTGTTCTGTGCTATGATTATTGGTATGTTTATGTGCTAAGATTGCGTTGCTTGCTGAATACCGATGATAACTAATGTGAATGTGGATGCAATATGATGAATGCGATAGCTTTCAGGTTAAAACACCTACTGGCAAGTTACCTATTAATTATGATTCGTGCTTAGTCGATATATTGTTAAAAGGATTATGTGTTTGGCTCCTCCTGCGCAAGTCCTCTAGATCTGCGGGGACCCCTTTAATGTAACTATATCTCTCCTCTAGGGGTGCTGAAAACCTCGGTTCCAGCACCCTCCCCATACTACTTTGGGTGAGACCTTTAGTTGAGATTCAACAAGATGATGAACCTAGTGAAAATTAAGCACCTACATTAGGTGGGGCCGCGGCTATTTTTATGTGTATGTCTATTTTTTAGAATGGCGAGAAAATTCTATTTATAGCAAGAGTCTATTTTTAGAATGGTGAGAAAATTGTATTTATAGATGAGGTTATATTTTTCAAATGCATGTGCGAAAAGTCTATTTATAGATTGCATGTCTAAATATAAGAATGCATGTCCATTATTATTATCTCTTAATAATAATTGGACAATAAATATTAATCTATTCTCTTGAAGCACATGATTTCAATTAACTGAAGTGGAAAACCAGCTTAGCTAAAGGAATTTCAAGTTATAAGGTTGGTTGGTGGGACATGCAAGTGGAATTAGTTGTAATAGGAGTGATTCGAAGTTGTAACAGAAAGTTGGATGTGTAGTTATGTGAGTTGTAAAGTAGTTTAACTCGAGTGTAAGTGAATTAAACTCGGTTATTGCTAGTTGTAACTAATTGTAACTAAAGATACACTAGGAGAGATCAGTGAATTAATGTATTTAATCAATTCACAAGTAGTGGTATCACATGCAGGCGAATAGTTTAATGCTATTGTTAACTACATGCATGTCGGATCCAAAGGTGGAGACGCCCGGTTGAGAGATAGGTGAAAGGGATAGTTTGACTATCGGTTGTGACATTAGTGGGTTCACTCATGCAACCCACACACACATTGGAGATTCCAATGAGGATTGCATGATCCAAGGCAAGGTATTATCTAATTCATTCATGGATTGTGATCGGCATGGATTGTGTAGTGGAGGCAAAGTCATCGGGGAGCGATGGGGTGGGCGCATGTATTTGCCATTTTTTATATGTACGATTTGAGACGATTGTATATTATATCGAGAGCTCTTGGATTAGAATTTTTGTATGAGATTGTTTCATGATCCATGATATATACATAATATATGATAGTTGCTTATCTTTATGCTTTCCCGAGTAAAATCATCTGTGTTATGTGTGATTGATATTTCTTCATGTGTTTGCACTGGCAATCGTGTTTTAAATTTTTCGCAGAAGAATTTTTAGTAGAAGCGATTATGTATTTAAAAATGGCATATAATTGTTAGATTAGGAGAATCCAAGTAATACATAAGCGTATTAAAATTTCTACATGGTATCGAACAAAGAATATTGCAATTTTGAAGCATGAGTCTAAGTTTGTTGGTGTGAAACAATACGAATTTGTTGCAAGAATTTCTTGGTGCCGATAATTGAGTAAAATTTGAAATGGCTTTCAATGGCTTGTAGCTAGAGTATGCACTCGAGGGTAGCTCACAACTAAATTTCTGGAAGGACGGGATGGAGGTGGCTGCTTGAATATAATGGCTTGAAGGAATTCATGGATAGTGATGTTCCTCAAGCCCACTTTCGACGGATGTTGCATTACTTGATGCATGGCAAAAGAAAAGTAGCGAAGACAAGAAGTAGATTTCTGTTGGAAGGTGTACGATGCACCACATTGTCTCAAGCCCTCATGGGAAATCCACTCCATTTTCTATGTGGAAGGCTTGACGGATCTTTTTTCCAAAAGCGACAAGGACTACTATAGGAAATTTGCGTGACAGGATAAACTCGAAAGATCAAGATGAAGAAGGGTAGACAATATTCCTAAGTATCTCACAAATTTTGTCCAATGTCGAGATGAGCGGGGAGTGTGGGAATCACGCGTTTCTTGATGATTATTGGGTGAGCTTTGGCTCTCTTGGGACTTCCCTAGAGTTGGAATAGCATATCGAAAGACTCGTCGACGTAATAGACGGAAAACCTATCGGATTGGGGAATGACTATGGTCAACCTAGTGCGAGGAGGATTTCGGGTAGAACACCGAGAGATGGCTCTTCATCAAAGCATGATGATGAAGAGGATTGTGCTTTGGGCATGCTAAAGGCAAGGAAAGGGAAGGAGAATAAATTCCATTCAAATCCAAGTCTAAAGGAAAGAAGTTGGATTTGTCCCGAAGGTGAAGTATTTTCAGTTTGTCACAAACATGGGCATCTCGCCACTAAGCGCCTGATTTAAAAAGAAGAACAAGAAGGTTGTTGGAGCGTCTGTGGTCGCGGTGAGGCCCTTACTCTCACAATTTGAACTTGATTTCTCCTTGACTCACATGCTTGGTTTCAAGCACAATGGGATCGGTGTGAGGTATCTCGATATTGGTGCTTCCTTCCACATGATGGGAGATAAGGAGCTTTTCGGTGACTTTGAGGAGAAAGATCTCCAAATGCATATACGAGATGGGTGAAGATGGACAATACAAGTGTGCAACCGAATTTGGTACCATTACCTTTTTGAGAGGGAGTCGGGTAAACCATTTCAATTGAAATATGTTATGCATGTTCAGAAATCTGAATAAAAACTTGGTCTCGATCGCGATGTTGGAGGACGATGAATCTATGACGTTGTTTTTCATTGATAGAAAAGATTTCTAGCAGACATAAAACAACGCGGGTCAGAAGCGAAGAGGATAGGGATTTGAGTTAAGAATTTATGCTACAGGCGAAGCAGTAAGGTTGTGTTTCCATGAGTGGGCAAGGCGGAAAAAGTAGGTGAGCTTCGGGATGAGGGTGAATTATGGCATAGGAAATTCGGGCCATCTTTCATTATGGAGCCTTGAAAGTCATGCAACAAATATCCATCGGACTTCCAATGGGAACACTTGCTCGGTTAGACTGGGTAGCAAGGGTTGCACCATGGGGAAATATGTAAATTCCACCTTTCATGAAAATGAGAACTAGTGCTTTTGGTGATCCTGGAGAGAGTTCACACAAACATGTATGGACCATTCTCGGTTAAGGCTTCAACAACAAAACACATGTATTATGTTATTTTTTTTGCAGACTTTTTTCTCATAAATGTTGGATCTTCTTCATGCGAGAAGAAGGATCAAGACATTATCAAAGATCGCGGGAGTTTAAGGCATTGGTGGAGAAAGAGTTAAGGAAGAAAGTAGAAGTGCTGCCACGAGCCAGATAATGGTGGAGAAGTACATCTCGAATGAATTCAAAGACTTCTATAAAGCAAAAGAATAATTTCGAAGAGAATTTCATAGCGCCCCATAACTCATGATGAAAAAATGGGGTCACTGGGAGAGGAAAAACACGAACGTATCGTGGGTCTTGCACGAGCGATGTTGCATAGATCGGGGCCTACTAATGCATTTGTGGCATGTAACACTTTCGCGGTTTATGTGCAAAACCATTGTCCTCATAGAGTAATTGGCATGAATACACACGAAGAAGCTTTTATTGGTAAGAAAACTGAGATGTTTCTCACTTTAAGATTTTTGGTTCATCGTTTATGTGCATGTGACCGAAGAATGCCGGGAAGAAGTTGGAGCCGAGCTACGGTTAGGGATATTTGTGGGGTACATAGAAAAACCCCATAATTATTGTGTCATGTCCAAACAGGTCAAAATGACTAGTGGTGCTAGGACGGGATATAAAATTCAATGAGGAGAAAGCCATGAAGTTGTCGCTTGAGAGGGAGCTAGCCTTACATGTAGAGGAGGAAATTTTGGTTCCCAAAGATGAGTCTATAGATGTGGATCATCCATAGGAGGAGGTTCATGAATTGAAGGAGTCCACTCACGCATAGCCAAACATTAGAACTGGCAGAATGCGTACCGCAGAAGCTGAGAGGTTGAAACTTGATGCGACACATAATGTAGGAGTCCCTACTTCACAGCGCAGACAGAGACAGTCTCCTGAACAATTCACTGGATACATGGCTCTCATGAGAAAATGTATTGTGACTGAGCCATCTCCCTTTCAGAAGCGATATAAAGAGCTCACATGGGTATATGCAATGGTAGGAGGAGTATGACTCCATTAGTCGAGAGACACAGTCTTGGAAATTGTTCAAGACGATTGATAAATCGATGGTAGGTTCGAGATGGATCTACTAAGGTAAAGCAAGTTGTTGATGGGAGTGTTGAGAAATACAAGGCCAAATTCTAGTGTCTGGGTGGCTTCTCACGGATCGATGGGATTGATTATGAAGAAACCTTTGCACCGTCACTTAATATTCTTCCATAAGGACCATCCTTGATCTCTTGAAGACACGGATGGGTTGGCACATTCATCAAATGGATGTGAAGAGCTGTGTTCCTTAATGGGATCTATTGAGGAAGTAAAGTGTAGCATGAGTGAACGTAAACGATTTGAGATCTTCAACATGAGTGCGGACTCAAAGAAAGAGTGTTGTATGGTTGAAGCAAGCACCTAGTGACTTGGTACACTCTGGATCGATAGCTATTTCACTCAGACTTGGCTTCACCGAAGTGAGCGGATACGAGTAAACCTATACCAAATTGTGGTGGAGTGGTAAGATTTTGATAATTTTTCTTTATGTTGATGATTTAACACTGACTGGTGATGAGCAGTTGACACACTCATGCAAGGAGGACCTTGCAAAGGACTTCGAGATGAAGGATATGGGCCTCCTTCATTATTTCCTTGGATTGGAAATATGGCAGCGTGAAGGTGAAATTTTTGTGTCTCAAGGCAAGTATGAAAGGGAGATACTTGGTAAGTTTCACATGGAGGACTGCAAACCCATGGATACTCCTCTTCTAGGAAATTGGAGGAAAGAGGACACTACATATGGGGAGGTATTAGATGCTATTGTCTATCAACAGTTAGTGGGTTCGCTAATGTATTTAGTGAATACAATACCGGACATATGCTATGCGGTGAACCAACTTAGTCAAGCGATGGTTAAGCCTACCAAACTCTTTTGGAAGGCGGACAATCATGTCCTGAGATACCTCAGGGGCACATCTAAGTATGGCTTATGGTACAGAGAGATGAATGAGGTGAATTTGCATGGCTTCACAGATGCGGATTAGGTGGGGCGACCCAATGGACAAAAAGAGAACATCGGTCTTCGATATTAAACTACAATTTTTTTCTTGGTACAACGAGGAAATAGAGATCCATGGCACTTATTTCATGCCAGGACATAGAATACATCACAACAAGTCAAGCTACATGTGAAGCTATCTAGATAGAGAAAGATCCTAGTTGGTTTGTCTTGTTCTTATTTAGATCCTACGGTGATTCATTGTGATAATCGAGTTGCATTAAACTCTCGATTAGTCATGGGTAGTTCATGATAGATCTAAGCATATAGATATACTGATCATCATCATATCGGAGATTGTGTGCGGCGGAAGATCATGTTGCTTCGGATACATTCCTATGGAAGAACGGGATGCGGATATTCGACGAAGGCGCTCACTGGAGAGAAATTAAAATACCATAGAGACGGGATCGAGGTGAAGGATAATCCATTTCTTGTTGAGAGGGAGTATTGAGATTCAACAAGATGATGATCCTAGTGAAAATTAAGCACCTACACTAGGTGGGGCACTTGAGAATATTTTTTTAGGTGTATATCTATTTTTTAGAATGGTGAGCAAATTCTATTTATAGATGAGGTTCTATTTTTAGATGCATGTACGAAGTCTATTTATAGATCACATGTCTAAATATAGAATGCATGTCCATTATTATTATCTCTTAATAATAGTTGGACAATAAATATTAATCTATTCTCTTGAAGCACTTGATTTCGATTTAAGCGAAGTGGCAAACCGGATTAGCTAAAGGAATTTCGAGTTATAATGTTGGTTGGTGGGACATGTAAGTGGACTTAGTTGTAGCGAGTGATTCGAAGTTGTAACAAAGTTGGATGTGTAGTTATGTGATTTGTAAAGTAGTTTAACTCGGCTTAAGTGAGTTAAACTCAATTATTAACTAGTCTGTAACTAGTTGTAACTAAAGATACACTAGTGAGAGATCGAGTGAATTAATTATTTAATTAATTCGCAAGCGATGGGTCTCACATCAAGCGCAAGATTTACTCATCATTAACTACATGCATGTGTAAAATCCGGTGGAGACCCGAGTTGAGAGATAGGTGAAAGGGATAGTTTGACTATCCGTTGTGACATTAGTGGGTGCACTCTTGCAACCACACACACATTGGAGATGCCAATAAGGATTACGCAGTAAAGGCAAGGAAGTATCTCATTCATTTAGGGATTGTGATCGACGGGGATTGTGCGGTGGAAGTAGGTTGTTGAGGAGGCGATAGAATTGGCGCATGTGTTTGCCAATTTTTGTATGACGAGTGTGAGATGATTGTATATTGTACTAAGAGCTCTTGGATTATATTTTTGTATGAGATTGTTTCATGATCCATGATATATACATAATATATGATAGTGGGGTTTTTTAGCTTTATGCTTTCCGGTAAAAACATCTGTGTTATGTGTGATTGATCTTTATTCATGTGTTTTCAATTGGAGATTGTGTTTTAAATTTCCGCAAGAATTTTTGTAGAAGCGATTCTATATTTAACAATGGCATATAATTATTTAGATCAGGAGAATCCGGAGCAATACATAATTGTATTAAAAAATTTCTACAACCTTGACTTTGTGTAAAGCGAGGCCATTGTGAAATGGGCCAGTAGTATCGGGGTTTGTTGGCAAACCTTAAAACCAAACTCGGGTCAAGACTCCTAAAGCCAACATGAGGAATCATGTAGGAACTATAAATTCAATGAAAATGTTAAATAATCAAGATAAACATCAATTATTGGGGGGTAGCATTCTGTTGCCTCCACTACCATCAAGACTGTCACCTTCTTTCCAGTCGCTCCACTAAATTATCGGTACAGAAGGGTTCACTCGATTAGGTGGTTTGTGGTCCGTGGCCTCTTCCCCCCATATTCTCGATACTCTACTTCTCCCATGTTGATAATCCAGGGTACTTCTCTCTCCCGAAATCTCTCATTGATTTATCTAAAAAATTTCACGATTCGTATGCTCGGCCCTCACCTTTGCCTCTCCACGATCCCCTCATCCCTCCCTCCATTTTGGGTTTCCCCTCTGAAACTTTTTGGTGCTACATCCTCCCTTTTTCCCTCTAGCATGGAGGATTTCGAGGGCCCTCTTGCTTCTACACTCCACGAAACCTCGGTGAACCATCCTCCCATTTCGCCTTTGCTTCTTAGTCCCCCCACTGCGGTCTCGGAGGTGGGCACACCCATCTCTCTTCCCTCCCTCGACCCGGAAACTCGAGGCCCCTCAATTTTTCCCCCTCTAATCCTTCTATGCCCCTTACCATGATGAAAGTGAGGGTTTTGGGTCACTAATCTTGGTTCCTCTTTCCCTAGGCATAATTTTGTTACCCACGGGGAAAAAGTGGGCAACCAAATATAAAAAATTAATGTTTGTAACTTATAAGGTGAGACGAGACTTTCCAAGGGTGGGGGAACTCGTGGGCTCCAATTAGGATGATTCTATTCATCCACTTGGTGGTGATAATTCTCAAGCCCTTAGAGTAGCAGACCACCGTTGGAATATTTTCCCCCCATGATTATTCTTTCTTTGAATATCCGGGACAGAAATACCCCATAAGATATACTCCCCTTCGCGATCTGATGCGGTTGCACAACCCCTCCCCTCGTAATTCTTTAAGAGACTATGCTCCTGAGAAAAGACCTAGGAAATTCTCATTTATTTATGTCTTGATTTGTTCGTGTGTGCCACCAATGCATCGGGACTCTCTAAGGGTGCAGGGTGTTGTACGGAACCCTTGACATTTACGGCGAAGGCATACCTTTCGTGTGCGGGGATAATGTTATTAGGACACCTGCCTGGGCTCCTCCACGCAGACTCTACATTTTGAATTCATATGCGCCTTACTCCTACATAAGATGCTGCGGGATCTTGTTTCGGCCTACGGCCTACTAGGATTATCGTCCCTTATCATTACTAGGGGACCTCAACTTTACTCTTGGACACCCGAGGATATTTGGGGGTGAAGAATCTCGCCTAAATAAAATGGAACAATTCTCTTTACGGATATGATGGATTTTCATGCCCTTTCGATTTCATCCCCACAACCCTCGGCTCCTACCTAGGTGGAATGGTCGGACCAACACCTGTGGTATCTCAAAATGACTCGACCAATTTCTCAACAACCGGTCCTTTACTTTCGGATCATTTTTCGATTGTCACGACTTGGGAGTACTTGGGTGCTCTTCGACAATATCCATTCAAATTCAATTCTCATTGGATATAGTTGAAATACTTCAGGTGAGTTGGTTAGAAGGGTTTGGTACGTTATTTGGCCCTCCCCAATATGGGCTATTTATCTTATCTACATGAGAAACTATCAACATTGAAAAAAGGAGGTTATTCATTAGGCCGGAGAACAAAAAAACTTTACGAGATCCGTGAATTGTTGAGATGTTATTGGTCACTTTCGATTATACAACAACCCCTCTAATCCTCTATATTTTTGGGGAATGGTACAAACAATCTATTTTGGATCGAGGGAGGAGAAAAATAGGAATATCCTCTTGTCACATGAGGCTATCATACGACTAAAAATTCATGCCACTTGGGTGATCATTGGGTGATGAAAACATCAAATTTTTTTCATCTATAGGAAAATCACGAAAACAATCAAATTCCATCCACAACATTTGGAACAATGACAAAAAAATTTATAGTCTCAAACTCAAAGTTGGAATGTGACGCGATTAAGCACTTCAACGAGTTCTTCTAGGGGAACATAATTTGGATTTCTCTGCATGCAGATCAACTATCTGGAACACTTACCCAATATATTCTCTTGTGAGGATAATGATTATATGGTCGTTGTGTAACAAAGGAAGAACTCCTGGAGGTTTTTGAAGGGATTCAAGGACAAGAGTCGAGGGCCTTATGGATGGGGGGTGGAACTATACATACACTTCTATGATCTAATGTCACGTGGACCTACTCAGCGGTTGTTGAGGATACTTAGACCCTTAGATTTATCCTAGGGCCATCAATGCCACATTCATTGCTATCATCTCGAAGAATCCTCTTCCAAAATCATTTGTTGACTTTCACCCTATCTCATTATGTAACTTAGTCTATAAGATGATCTATATACTCATTGCTTGCAGATTAAAAGGGGGATTTTTGTCTAAGCACATTTCACTGAACAATTTGGCTTTTTAGAAGGAGGCTTATTCGGTATGCCATCGACATCACTCGGGAGAACTTGCACACTCGATCAAGACTCGAGAAGCCGAATGCTTGCTTATTAAAGGTTGATTTGCACAAGGCCTTCGGCGTGTGAGTGGGATTTCTTTAAGATCGGTTGTCCTCAAAAATTGGTCTCGGTCCACAAAAAAAATCGGTGGATTATGGCATGCATCACAACCACAAACTTCACGATTATCATTAATGGATTTCTGAATCAGTTCTTCCGGGCACCAGAGGATTGAGGCAGGGTTGTGCTATGTCTCTGCTTCTCTTCCTCCTTGTCATGGACTGTGTTGTAGCACAATTTTACTCAGTAAGCTCATTAAAAAAAAATACAGCACTTTAATGAGGAAGCACTGGAGAAGGCTTACAGCTAGCAATATAGAAATTGCCTTCAACTTTGGGTTAAATTTCTTTGTGCCAATGCCAGCAATATTGAATTCCGACCTCTTTCCTATCCAATGGCTCAGATTGTAATTGGAATTGCTCATTTGGTGCCTACTTCACATTATGCCCCTTTGAAGCTGCGATGTACCAAAATGTTAAACGCACTTTGCTTAGCTGAGGAAATTTTTATTCTTGTGACTTCTTTATTTTTAAATATGCTAGAGTGTAAAGAACTGAATAGGACACCTGCTGGAGGATATGGGAAATATTTTGACTTTTCAACAGCATTGAAGCTTTACGACGTTCCCATGAAAGAACCAACATTACCGAAGTCTTCAACACAAAGTAGAATAAAAGAAGACTAGTATTCAAAACTCCAGCATGCTTGTTCAGGGGGTGAAAAGCAAAAGCATGATGAATGATATAGCCGTATCTCATGAGGGCTATGGTAGTGGCATAAGAGAGGGGCAGGTAGTCTTTAACAAGGATTTGTCACCTGAGAAATCAAATGGAGATGCTGCTTCTAAATTAAAAAAAAGCCAGAAAACTCCCACACAGTCACCATTGTTGCGTTGAACCAATTCAAGAAGAAAGGAGTCACATCCTGAAATAAGAAGAACACAATACAATTTCGACATTGAGGATATTAGCGCAAATGCATATGATGTTCCACATCCTGGCTATAAGACCAAAACCACACTCAATTTACGTTTGTGGTCAACGAAGTTCGAGGGCGAAGATTTTTGACATGAATACATTGTGCTCAACTTCTCTTCAAGATACAATTTCCCGTTTTAAAGGACGTTAAGGCACGGTTTGAATTGAGAAGAGTTTCTGAAAAAGGTTATTTAATACGAGTTGATGCGGATCTTGATTGACGTGGAAGATCTTTCTTGGGGAGAAAGCCTAGAATATTACTCAAAGAACGAGGGGCATACACAAATCACAATGCGCTTCTCGAAGCATTGGAGAAGTGGCCTTTTGCTCTAATGCGATAGCTTCTTCCAAGACACTCGAAGATCATACGAACTATTGATCATTGCAAAGAGTAACATAGTAGATCTTAAAGAATTGGAAAACAAGATTAGAGGAATGAGGATCACTGGAAAACGATGATTTTTTCCAAAGTCTATAAGCGCTAGTGTTTTCGGCCAGACGGAGAGAGGAAGCCGAAAGTCTACTAAAGAAGAGTACGTAAAAGAGAAATACGATGGGTGCAAGCGAACACGGAGCTTTAGTTGTGTTCATGTCACGGGGAGAAAAATAAATTTACAAGCAATTCTAAGGATGTGGTTGTTAAACAGTCGAATTGATACAGCGGGGCTAACTTATGTGTTATTACGGCCATACGTTATATGGGATTGCTGAACCACGGTGGTAAATTGTAAAGAAAGCGGTTTTTTCGATGATTTTTATGAGGTATGGCTTGAAAAAGTTTCAAAAATAAGGCAGCGGTGTAACTCTAGGAAATGGATTCGATTTTGCAAACTTAGATTGAGTAGAGTTATCACTAAGTGACTTGTAACGAGAAGATTGGGTTCTTGAAAGATCGAATGTTTAACAGAGCTTTGACAGTTTGTCGATAATGTAGACCTACAAGAATGACGGGGGCGACAAAAGAGGGTCAACAAGTTGAAGCTTGTCTCATATATTAGAGAAGAAACATGATATATAATCGGTCCGGATGCCATTTGACGTACGAAAGTTAAACATATCCATGAGTACAAAGCGCAAGCGAAGAAATGACTCCCTGAGAAGAAAGGAGACACACGATTTGTCCCTCGTCGTATACTTATTTGGAGGCAAAAGAATTTGCAACATATGTGTGAGGCAAAAAGAATAGTGAAATTGATAACAAATGTTGGAGCTACGATCAATCACGACACAAAGATAGGAGAGCGGCTAAAGGTTGTATTTTCTCATCGGATTATAATGTAAGTGTTGCGGAAGCGCTCATTCCCACGCAAGCAAACACATATAGTATTACAGAGTTAAATCATCGGTACGGCCTGGATCAGCTAGCTCGGATCTAACGGTTTACGGGGGCTCAAAGTAAACAAATTTTATGGAAGATGGCACCCCAGTAAAATGGTTTAGATTGAAACCACCATCTACAAGATCGACGGTTATGGTGCACTACGGGGGTCTCGAGGTTATTTCGTCCTGGCTATCACATCGCCCGTAGGTAGTTTTGGGTTTTCCAAAACCATGGGTGACTTTATTATTAATACGAATGCATAGTAGTGGGACCCAAAATGCACTATTTGCCCTTTTAAAACTTTCAATTCGATTTTTGGGTTTTATATTATATATTTTATATATAATATTAAAACAAATATTTTGTAAATTAAAATGATTCCAGCACTTTCAAGAATCGGTTTCAAAAGCGATCACGGCAGTTAGGAAGTTATTTTAGATGGCTAATATAAAAATAGAGAGAGGAGGAGGAGAGGAGGTTAGGTTTTTAGTTCTCCGGACAATAATCTTTGTGCTGAATCAAGTGACTAATGAAGGAAATACGGACTTCTAGCATTTGTTGATATTGATTCGTCTCCTAGTTTATATAATGTGTTTTCGAGTCTTTGAATAAAATGAAGTATCGAAGCAACGAGGTCTCTTTTTGCATGTGTAAATAAGAGTTAAAACCCTTAATAGGCGCTCCTTCATTTTTATCTGTTCTTTACTTTTTATTCTTCTAAAGTACGAGATGATAGATGCGTACGTACGACATATTGTTTTGGGCTTTTTTCTTTTTATTCTTCTTCTCAACATTTCATTCTATATCGACAAATAATAACATTGTGGATCATTTATAGCATTTGATTTTGAGGATGCAATGATTGAATTCGGAGGTGATTGAACATGGATCCATATCTACGCTGACATAGTTATTTGAATGTCTAATTGGTGCTATTACCGGGGATCGAAGAAGTGAAGTTCATTTCCCTGGGTTTCCTTTCTACTCCCTCTGGTTGTTCAGTGAGGAGGAAGTTTTTGGCTGTGTTTACTATTTACAGAATTCTCATTTTCAAAAAGCCAAACGCGAGGTCAAATGCCTTGCAGCAGAAGGTTTCATAATCCTTTCTTTTTTATGGTGAACAAGATTCAGATTTGAAGATTGGTTGTTTTTTATTCACCTGGCAACTCCACGGATGAAGGTTTTATTAGATGAAGAATTTTCCTGGCAAGAAGATGAGAAAGTATCATGGAAAAAACATGTATCAGAATTTCCGTTTTTTAAAGGAGGTTCTATTTTTTACTGTCAGTTTAGTGGTTTATTTTCCCTTTTATCTTAAGAGGATTGTTTCCTGCTTTATTTTCTCAGAAGATTATAAGGCCCAAAATGTAAATTCGTTATTGGAAAAAGATTATTTTTCTTCTGCTTGTATTATAAATCTTGACACAAGTGTATCTCCTAAACATGAAAGGAGGGATGATTGTTGTATTACAATCCCGGAAGATAATCAATCACAGTCTGGGCATACAGGTGATGATTCATCATCTTCGGATGATAGCATTTTGTCTTATAAGAAATTGATTTCTTTTCAGTGCAAAAACAGAGAAATATTTAAACCCCTGAAGCTGCCCGCTATTCTCCATCAATATCCTTCAAACGGATTCAAGTCCTTGCCAAGTTTCTTCGGGAATGAGAAGGACATTTCAGCTGAATCACATATCTTGGAATTTGAATACTTTCTGGATAAATTTCAAATCATTTATGAAGATGTAGCCTTAAGGATGTTTTTCCATTCTTTAAAGCAGGATGCTCAGCAATGGTTCCAGTGTTTGAAAGCAGGTTCAATTGATTCCTGGATAGGTCTTCAAGATGTATTTCTTACATATTGGGGCGAGAGTAAGTCATATGAAGAGCACCTTTTGGAATTATATTCTGTCCAAAGGCAAAGAAATGAATCAATTTCTGAGTTTAATAGGAGGTTTCAAAAGATCTATTTCAGCATGCCAGAAGAAATTCGACCTCCCGAGGCAGCAGCTATGGTTTATTATTTGAAAGCTCTTTCTATCACCTTAGCTTTTTATCTCAGGGAGAGAAAGCCTAGTAATCTGAAGCTGATGTTTCTCCATGCGCAAGAAATCGAAGATAATGCGTGGGCTTCTAGAAATTTTTCCTGTGATGTAAAAAGTCCAAGTTTTGTCAAAGATAAGAGGACTTGTGAAGGAAACATTGGCATTTCCTTACAAGAGAACGTAAGTTCAAAGATGAATAAAAATTTCCAAAAAGTGTCAAAAGGTTCCTATATTGGTGAAAGACAAGAATCTAATCATTTTGAAGATTCTAGTCATAACTTAGTTGCAACAGCTGAACTACATTATGAAAGCATGGGAGATCTTTGCAATAGTTTTGCAAGTAGTGAGGAAAATAGTGCAGTTTCTCAGACATGTTTGCAAGAAGAGGAAATTTTTTGTCAAGAATTGATGTTATATGAGGAGAATCAGCATTGTGGAGAGAAAACCTCGGATATTTATGTTCAGCCTGAGTGCTTGCCTACAAGAAGTGGCAGTCAGCTTCCTAACACACAGTTCCTACTTGAAGGGTCAAACAATGAAAGAAGCTGTCATGTTCATAGATGTCTGCAAAATGTTCAAGAAAAGAAGGCAACCAAAGTTTTGTCTCATGATTTCTATGATCCAGTTGCTGAATATATGGCAAATTTCTTCGGTCAGCAACAAGCTTTAATGCAAGGGTATGTACAAAATGTTGTATATAAAAATTTTTCATGGTACATTCCCCTTTTGATTTTTAAATTTCAGCAGTATGAGGGTACTAAATCTGACAAGCAGATGCTGGATTGGTTCCATTGGAAGGTTGACTTCACTTGATTAAGTTCAACCATGCTTATATCTATAGGAGTTGTACATAAATAAGCTCAGGAGTTGAGCATTTCCAGTTGCAGTATTTCTAGTTTAAAATTTTCAGATCAAGAATAAAGATCCTAGAAGAAGAGTAGGTTTAGAGAAGTTTTGAAATTTTTAGAGATTTTGGATTGAAAGAAAATTCAGTTTGACTTGACTCCATGCCCAATAAAGGCTACTGATCTACAAGTTCTCAGTACTTTGATACCAAAGTACTGTCCCCAATTGGAGCCAGATGTTGTAGCACAATTTTACTCAGTA